>VDFB02247529.1:0-18750 GCA_007258455.2 Sequoia sempervirens | reverse complement strand
TATGCGAGAGTTATCAGCGGTCAAAGTTTGCAGTTGACTTTTGAGGTGGATGATGACGTCAGCATTCCGTACTGTACGGACAGTGAAATGGACCAATCGTATCTGCCACGTGGCATCCACATCGGCATTGTACGGAACTAATCAGAATTTGACACGTGTCCTTTCCGTATGCCACGTCATCGGCACAGTCAGCATCCGAGTCAGCGACACAGTCAGCGTACAGTCGGCATGTGAGTCAGTAGACACGTCATCGGCTTCGTCATCGGACAGTCAGCAACAGTTGTCATCCACGTCACCTGCGAGGGCCAATTAGTGTTCGCCACGTGGCACCCTCCAGGTGCGACATGTGGCCCGTCGATTGCTTCTCCTCCATCGTCGGCGTTATATTGTTGAATAAAATGTATAAGCGGCTGGTATGGGACTCGAACTCCCAACCACCCGCGAGCGAGATTGTCGGGCGACCATTGCACCAAACCGTCGGCCGTTACCCAAATATAGTGGCCGTTTGCTTTTGTTGTTGAAATAGTTTTGGATATTGGCTATTAAAAGCCAGCGGTTGGGTTGGAACCCGCGACCGCCGGCTTGCCAAAATAGCAAGCCACCAACGCGCCAACAAACACTGCTAAGTATTATTTGTGGCCCGGTCGGTTTTGTTGAACTACCAAAACCGAATACCTTAAAATTTAAACAAACTCCCTCTAATTATTAAATCACAAACCTTTTTAAGGATTAATCAAAACTTCCCAAATAACAATAAGCCCGAAAAGAATAATAAGAAGGGCTTGGAATAATTAAAAGGGATATTTTGAAGATTTTTATGTGTAAAAGGGAGATTTTTAAAGATTTTTATGTATTTTGGAGAGATAAGGGGAATATTGTAAAATCTTTTGGTTAAGGGCCAAATTGGGTTATTTTGTTGTATAAAAAGGGGGTGTAAGGTGAGAGTTGGGGAAGTTTTTTTCAGGTAATGAAGTCTTGATGCTGAGGTGACGAAAGAGAGGTCTTGTTGAAGAGTTTTTCAAGTCATTCTTGTATGCCAGAGCGCTGTTATGCTGCCGAAGTGCTTGGAGAATGGTTATGGTGCTGTTGTAATTGATTTTTGGAGTTAATCGGATCGGTCTCTCTATTGGAGTGGACCCGGAGACGTAGTCACTTTGTGACAAACTCGTTATCAACTGCTTGCACTTCTCTTCTTCTCTCTCACCTTCTCTCAATTTGTTAATTATTTCATTTTGTTATTTCCCTTAAGTTAATTTTGATTTAATTAACTTGGAATAATCATTGTAAAAATTAAGCATTCATTTCTAATTTAGTCTAGATCCTATACGCATCAATAGTAGGGGACATTTCTTTCCCTTGTAAAGAAAATATTTCTTTCTTATCACAAGGTGTCATACATACAGTAGATGATAAAGAATTAGATGGATATGGGGGGATGTTGGAAACCTTGACCCTGCTTGGAAAAGTATGGTATAGACTTCTCTTGATACCTATCATTTTGTTTTAGGTTTTTATTATATCCATGTTTATAAATAATTTTGTATCCAAGACCATAACATGCTTCCAACTTAGATGAAGAGATTTTATCTACATGCTTCTAAGAAATATTGGCTTCTTAACAAGCACACAAATCCTTTTTAAGATTTTTAAAGCTAAGAATCTTCCTCTCATGAGGGATGGGAGTCGAAGAGCCCCCATTACCACCATGGGGTGATGTTGTTTATGTAGAACCAAGTTGAGAAAATGAAAAAAACAAATTTTTTAGTTTAGATTGTGAGATTTTGTACTCTCCCATAAAGGAGGGTGTCAAATCTAATGAACCCCAATCATCCTGAAAACATGTGTTTGAAGATGAATCATTAGCATGATCATTAGTTGTATTTGACTCTTTGGACTTTGATGGCAAGATTTTTGACTCTCCTTTGAAACAAGGCATAAAATCTAATGACCTCCAATCATAATCTAAGATTTTTATTATATGTGAAAGACAATTAGGATTACCATAAACTTGTATACATTCTACATTTAAAGTTGAATCAAAGTATTAAGAGAGTTGGAAGTGTTACGATCATGTTGAACTTATGAATTATAACTTTTTTCATCTTCTTTAACTATGTATATCTTGTTATTATATTCATACTTCATTTCATGGTGGAGAGTAGATAATAATCCCTTACAATGGCATGAATCCATGGTATACCTAGGAGAAGGTTGTATGAAAGAGGTCCTGGCATGATATGGACAAGGGTAGGAAAAACCATGGGTCCAACCTCAATGAGTAGTGTGATCATTCCTAATGATTTCTTATTAACATTATCAAAGCCACAAATATTAACATCATTGGGCTCTATATGATTCTTTTCCACACCAATTTTATTTTGGAGGTTAATGCTACAAACATTAAAACCTGCTCCATTGTCTATGAGAGTACACCTAACTCTAGTTTCATTAATGGTAACCTTTATCATTAGGGCTTCATGTTTATTTTGGATCTCAAGTGAGGGTAATTCATGTTGAGGGAATGTAATATCCAACTTTGTCACTTGCATGCAATCAAATAAGGTGGCTAAATCATTTAGTCTAACAGAAGGTGGGACATTCATCTTCTATAAAGCCTCTTGGAGCATCCTATGGTAGGTAGGTGATATTTGAATCAAGTCCTAAAGGGATATTTTTTTCTAGAGTACCACAAAGTTTCTTGACAAGATAATACTCCCTACCACTACATTGAGGAATGTTATATGTGTGAGAAATTATGTTATACCTTATATGCTATGACACATGCTTACCAGTGAGTTGTTTTGTAGAGTTCAAGATATGGCCATGAGGTTTAGGAGGACCTGTGATGAGAGGTGATCCAATTGTTACCAGTGCATTCATAGCCTCAACTAAGTTATCTACTTTTTGATGACCTTCTATTGAGGGGGATCTAATGCCAACTTAGCATCTTCATCTATTCCATACATCTTATTGTATTTTAAAAGAAATGTATCAGTGATTTTATCTTCCTGTGCCACAATATCTTCCCAAGTAGGAGAACTATTGAGAGAGAAACAAACATGATTCTCATGATACTCAATGATTGGATCCTCTAACACCAAGGTACCTTCTTCACAAGTGGGTGAGATATTGAGAGAAGAACAACTATGATTTTCATGATTATCCATGATTTCAACCTCTTACCAAAGTGTTCTCATAAGTAGGGAAGATGTTGGGAGGTGAATGAAGATTAGGTAGAGTGATATTAAGAAATGTGTCAATGATTTCATTTTCTTGTGATAAGATACTCTCACAATTAGGATGGATAGTATGAGAATATCTACCATGATTATCACGAGTTTCAATGATTGCATTTGTTGGAATATTAAAAGCCTTAGTGAATGATCTAGTTGAGATGAAGTCTCCAAGGGTATCATCTAACATGACAAAGTCATCACAACTAAAGGGATTGGTAGGTACATAATGCACTTGTAGAAAGAGATCTAACATGATCAGATGACTATGCTCTCCCCAAGATTAATCATTAAATTTCAATTGCAATATAGGTTTACGCATGTTAAGGAAAACTAGGATTGAAAAAAACTTATAGACCTATGAAAAACACAGATTTGGAAATCAGACTCCATATTTGCAAATTGGCGATACATATTAATATATTCTGGAGATCTTGGAAGGTTTTGGAGGACTAGGACACCCTAGGTCGTCTAAGTCCTACTAGGTCCCTTTTTGAAATTTCATTCTTAGAGGCACTAGTGACAAAGACTAATTGTGTGATAGTGTGCAAACCCAAATTTGGAATTGATTCTATTGTTATTTTGTGGGTTTCTAGATTTTGCAATGTCTTGTAACAACCTAGGGTTTTGAATCTTTACAAAAATGAAACTAATCTACCCAAATTATACAATGCCAAATGTAAATAATTTTCCTTTAGTCTTGATAATTTCCAATATTGAAATACAACAAATTTTCATAAATTTGCAACAAATTAAGAAAAATGACACCTTTCTTTCACATGCAATAACCCCTTTTGAAAATTTCAAATTGGAACTTAGCAAGCATAAACAAATTGATAACATAAAGACAAAGATCTGTGCAATTTATTTTTGAGCCACCAGTAGCAAGACATAGTCTCCCAAGGGTGTTCCCAAATTTTCCTACAAATCCCTATTACAGTATGTCAATTATTGGAAGCTTGCATTTTTCATATTAGGTCACATAGTCTAACTAGGTTAATCAAGGAAAATCAATTCCAATCTATTACAAGACCCTAAAAGATGTAGATCCAGGTCTGATTGGCTCACCTCCATGATTGAAAGTCAATATAAACACCTTCTTGATCTCCATCTTAATGAAACCCTAGAAAAAGGAGCAAAAGTAATCCTAGGTTTAGACATAAGACCTAGGGTTCTCTTTTTCTTTGTTACATTTTGGTGAATCTAAAATTTTGACATCATAATAGCCTTCTAAAATATAAAATAATTCAACCCTAGATCTAGGTCTTGCATTGCTTCAGTTTTGGTTTGATTCTTTCTTTGAGTCCATTAGCAATGCCCGTAACATTTTCTTGGTGATTGATCACAACACAATTGATTTCACACAAACTAACTTTGCTTAAATTTTGGTGGATATAAACACATCAAATGATCTTCTCGCTGATGTTACCTTCAAAATTTTTGAGCGTAGTTGGTCTCAATCATTGTACTACAAAGGTATGCCCTTTCGCTGCCATAGGTGCTTTACAATAGGTCACATTGCAGCAAAATGCATTAACTCCAAGCCTAGCTTTAGTGAGCATGCAACATGGTGGAAAAATTCCCTCCCACAATATTTCAATGTGGATGGTTCTCTGGGGTCACCTCCATCTTCTTCACCTATTGCCTCTGTGAAAAATAATAAAATTGGGCCTCTTGTAGAGTCTTTTCCTTCATTAAAAGAATATTTTTCTACAAAGGAAGAAAGTGCACACCCTGCACAAAGCCTGCACTTGCAGTCAGATGGCTGATCAAAAGCTACTAATAACATTTCAACTAATGGGAAAAATAGTAAATCTCAAAACATGAATCTACCGGTGTTGAATTCATCTGAATGCAAATTAGTACAAAAGAAAAAGAAGGTAATTTCTAAAAATGATGTTGGGGGACACAAGATGATTTTGTGTTCACATTCTAAAGGTTTTCATTGAACAAATTAAATTTTTAAAGCACCCCATTAAGGGTATGATGCACATTTGTGGGTGCTACAATTCTCTATTAGCTCTCCCTATTTAAAATTTTGAGTATACTAGAACTACCCCCTTGGTAGAGCATACCTACAAAAAAAAACTCTTTGTGATTAAATAAATTATGCTACTCCAAAAATAAACTAGATTTACATGGGTTGAAACCCTAGAGAAATATAACACTTGTAGGTGTCTATAGAAACAAAAATGATCAACACTTGAAATGAGGAAAGAACTTGCATTTATAGCAACTGTGAGTTACACTCTCAAACACACATATACACCTACTTTGGATCTAGTATTTTAAATTAACCTATCATTTTAATGGTGGCTCACATAAGGGTTAAAAAATAGTTATTGAAAAATATGTTGGCAACCATGCTTAGGATATTATATTTTATTTTTGGGTTGGAAAACACATCTATAATTTTACAATGGTCAAATTGAGGTCTTAATGGCAATTTTCAAGTTGTTAAAAGTAGATGGATGAGTACACTAAGCCTTGAGACAAAAAAATAAACTTTTTGATACTTGGAAAGATCCCAAGTCCTTGAGGGAATTGAGGATTAGAGAGAGGAAAATCTATTGATACTAGACTCAAATAAATATATAGAACCAAGAACAATACAAAGGTTCCTAGTCCTCCCAAATCTTTGGGGTTTAGGAAAAATATGGGTAAGGCAATAGTGTGGAAAGGAGGAAATCGTGAGGACTGGGGAATCAAGGGGAACAAGGAAATTATGCATTAATCCTTTGATCCATGTTACTCTTGGGGGTATGTGCCTAGTGGATAAAGAGCATAGTGAAGAGTGGGTCATAGGTTCAACCATACCTTGAACCCACCAACATTGCATTCACTTATTTTTTACACTCACTTCATTTTTTGAATTATTGGAGTTTTGGGATCATGTTGAACCTCTTCAATTATTCAATGAGTTCATAAAATATTCATGCCAATAAACCCTCTTTTCATCATTTTTGACACTTTTGACTTTGGCTAAACTTTGTTGGAGGTTTGACAAATTTAGGAACCATAGAAAATAATTGACACCTCATCATATTTATTTTCATGTTGAAAATTTTGATCAATCTTGAAATATGTTGAAATGTGTTGAATATTTATTTATTTTCATGTTAGAGGGTTTAATGAATCTTGAACTCCTCAATAATACATTACTAAGCAATTTTTTCATATTTTTCCCATTGGAACTTTTTTATAATATTTGAACCTTGTTAGGAGTTCACAAGGTTTATGAACTTGGAAAATAATTGACACATTTACTAACCACTTTTGAGCCCTTAGATGATGTCAAAACATAATTAGGAGAAGGGAAGAACTCTCAAAATAGACATAGGATGCAGTAAGAAAATAGAGCACAAAGAGCACTTCTACTTTGGGATAGACCCGACATCAAGGGCTTGGTACGAAGGTCCTAGGGTTTACCACAAACCTAAGCTTTGATAGGAAGAGAGTGGTGCAGGAGCACCTAAAAACATGTAATTGCAAAGTGCATTCTATGAGGGTTAGTCTAGGAGTTAGTGATAGTATGAGTAATTTTTATGTTAAATAAGGTCTTTGAGACTATTAATGATGTAATTAGGGGTTCTTTGATGTTATTTAGTTCAAAAAATGCAAAAGGTTGCATAAAAATGTACTTATTGTCAACAAATTGTTAAAAGTGCAAAACTAGGCAATTAGGGGTCTAATTGGTAAAAAGTTGGTTTCCAATGTCCAACTAATTAAAATTCCAGTTGGAGGATGTTTGTAAGGGTGGTTAGATGTTAAATAAGCCTCTCATGGTCGAGGTATGGTTGTTGAATCATTTTTTTGAAGTTATAATGAAAAAAAGGCTGCTTTCTGGAAATTTCTGTGTGTAAATTTGCTGCTAAAACATGTGGTACGACCTTTGTACGACCTGTACGGGCTCAACCCTAGTATGGTTGGAAAGAGGAGAGTGTCAGATTTCATTTGAAAGTGGTTTGGTGAATTTTCATTAAGTTTAGAGGGTTTTATTGACGTTTTACTGAAACTGCCCTGTTTTGGTGTAAATTGGTGATTTGAGAGTATTAAAATGAGTTTTTAGGGCATTCCACCTACTGTAGCAATTGTAACTCGGTGGAATGGCCCCATTTGTTGTAAAATAGGTTTTCCAAATTATTTGCAAGTCAGAGGAAGTGTGTTTGTGGGTTTTGGGTGTTGCCCTAGGTTGAATTTGGGTGATTTTCCTTATGAAAGTGAGGAACTAAATGATGGTTTATGAGTTTTCTGGAAGAAATAACCTATGTGATGAAGTTTAAAGATTTTGCAGGCATAATTATGTGTGTTTGAATAGGTGGCAGAGTCTGGAAAGGTCTGGAGGTATGATTTACAATAAACCCTCCTTTTGAAGGCCTAGAATCAAGGGTTTTAGGCTGTGCTATGTTGGAAGAGTGATTTCTGGAAACTAGTGGTGGATTTAGTAGTTTTTGGGCATTTTAATTGCTGCCCCAAGGTTTCATAAAGTTTGGTGGAGTTTAAAGGGTACTTTCTTTGTAAAAGTGGGCTAATCCACTAGCCTTTTCCATGGCAGGAGTATTGGATCTTTGAGTTTGTCCAAAAGAGTTGATATTGGTTTTCCTGTATGTTTTATAACTTGCAAAAGGGTATCTTAATCATCCTTGATTTTGTTAGGTGTTTTGGAAAATGTTGGTGAAAATGCCTAAACTTGGTTTGCACTAAAACTGGGGTTTAGGAGTGAAATTGGGAAATTGTGCTTCTGATGATTGTAGAACTTGGAAGGCTGGTTGAATTACTTTATGTGGTCATTTTAATCTTTCTGGATACTTCTTAAAGGCAGGTTTCCAAGTTGATTAAGGTTGAGCCTCCGGACTCTGCATCAGAGTGGTATCAGAGCAAGGAAGTAGATCTCTTAAAGATTGAAGGAGAAAGGACATCATGGCTACCAGAGGTTTGAATGAGAAGGAGAAACAGATGAGGAATGCAATTTTCAAGACTAGGTGCAAGTGCAAAGGTAAGATATGCAAGGTTATGGTTGATTCAAGTAGTTTGGATAACTTGGTAGCTCTTGAAATGGTTGAAAAATTGAACTTAGAAAGGTTCCCACATGATTCACCTTATTATGTTTCATTGATGAATGGTGAGAACACATTTTTGGTTAAAGAACAATCATGGGTTGAATTTGAAATAGGTGAATATAAGGACAAAATATTATGTGATATTGTACCATTGCACTCTTGTCATCTAATGTTTGGGAAACCATGGTGTTGGGAAAGATTTGCTGTGTACTATGGCAGGGATAATAATTACCAGATTAAAAAGGATGGGAGGATTTATGTTTTGACTTCATTGGTGGAAGATGGCCAAGACAAGAGAACAAGGGTGATACTGCAGGAAAGACACAAGTTCTTAGGATATAAAGCAGACAAAGACAAGGATGAGGAAAAAGGGCATAGCATAGTTGCAATGGAGAAAGAAAAACATCATGAAGAAGCATTGGGAAGGACAGTGCAGATTGAAGACATAAGGGAGACAAGGGAAGTGAAGGTCAAACATGAAATGACCTTAAAAGAGCAAGGTAAGCTTGAGGATTGTGTTGAAGATAAAGGACAAAAAGAAGTTTGTTCATTGCAGGTTAATGGTGTTCAAGGGCAGACACCTATGAAAAACACAGTGGTACAAGAAGCTGAGACAGAGTATTGTGAGCAGGAGGCACTTGGGGCAAAGATTTCTCAAAGAGAAGAGAATAAGAATGAAGGAGAATTACCAATGGAGAACCAAGGAAGGCCTAGTGAGGTCTATAGAGGAGATGAGCAATGTCTGCTGAATGGACAGGGTATTGGGCAATCACAAAAGTCTGATAACAAAGAAGATGAGCTGCAGCAGGGCAGAACAATTGATGACAGGGAAGTTTTGAAGGCTGAGAATGTTAAAGGGGAAAGAAGAGATGCAGATAAGACAGGTGGGAAAGTTGGGGAAAGCCATGAAAGGCTTGAAAATTATGACAAGATCATGATTGGGGCAGTAGAGTGTCCCTTGACAGCAAGTGTAAGTGATGAAAAGACAGGGATTGTAAACACAATGGACTGTGTGACAGAGGGTAAAAAGGTCTTGGAAACTGAGAAAATGAAGAATGAGGAAGTGACTAAAAAGCAAAATGATGAGAGGAATGAAAGAAGTCTTGTAAGGCTTGAAGATAATGAGCAGGTTGTGGAAGTCAGGAAAAAGACAGTCAGCTATGAAGATTGGCAGAAAACAGTGAAGGAGACTATGGAAGAGTTTGGAGAGTCTATAGGAGTTGAGCAAAGGTTGGTCACCATGAGAGGTGAAGGACATATTGCAAAGGTTTTGCAAAGAGTTGCAATAAGGATAGAGGTTAGAATTGAGAGTTTGAAGATGCTAGGCCAGGGAATGGCTAAGAGAAGACAGTGTGTGTGGTCTCCAACTGAGTTGGAGAAGAGAGGAAAATCTGAGTTTGGGACAGTGAGTTGTCCTTGGTTGCTGAGTTTAGCAATTAGGCTATTGTATGCTATTGAGGAAAGGGATCCAAGAATAATTCATTTGAGTGCAAGTGTGAAGTAGAAGGATAAGGGGCTGAGAGTTAAGGGAATTACTGATTTGTTCATCCTTTTGACAGTGGTCAGACCAAAGGTTAAAATGAAAGTGGAAGGGAAAAATGCAGATTATGTTGCAAATAATAGAATTGAAGGGCAGAACTACATGTATAATTGGCCAAGGCTCATGGAAGAGCATGAAAAAGAGACACTAATGCATGGTTGTTTTAGTTTGTGTATTGAATTTTTGTTTGCAGGTGTTAATGAAGACAAAAGGCAGCAAGCAGATTCATTTGAGCAGGATCAAGCATGGCAAGGTGAAGTCAAAGCAAAGTATGAAGGGTATAAAGTTCCTTGGAGGAAGATTTCCATGCAGGTGACTTGGAGCAGGTTTGAAGGGATTGTGCAGAGAGTTGGAGAAAACTTTTGGAGTAATTTATGGGGCATAAATTTTTTCTACCAAGGGAGTATGGTGCAGGGGCACCTAAGAACATGTAATTGCAAAGTGCATTCTATGAGGGTTAGTCTAGGAGCTAGTGATAGTATGAGTATTTTTTATGTTAAATAAGGTCTTTGAGACTATTACTGATGTAATTAGGGGCTTTTCTGTTATTTAGTTCAAAAAATGCAAAAGGTTGCATAAAAATGTACTAATTGTCAACAAATTGCTAAAAGTGCAAAACTAGGCAATTAGGGGTCTAATTGGTAAAAAGTTGGTTTCCAATGTCCAACTAATTAAAAATTCCAGTTGGAGGATGTTTGTAAGGGTGGTTAGATGTTAAATAAGCCTCTCATGGTCGAGGTATGGTTGTTGAATCATTTTTTTTGAAGTTATAATGAAAAAAAGGCTGCTTTCTGGAAATTTCTGTGTGTAAATTTGCTGCTAAAACGTGTGGTACGACATTTGTACGACCTGTACGGGCTCAACCCTGGTATGGTTGGAAAGAGGAGAGAGTCAGCTTTCATTTGAAAGTGGTTTTGTGAATTTTCATTAAGTTTAGAGGGTTTTATTGACGTTTTACTGAAACTGCCTTGTTTTGGTGTAAATTGGTGATTTGAGAGTATTAAAATGAGTTTTTAGGGCATTCCACCTACTGTAGCAATTGTAACTCGGTGGAATGGCCCCATTTGTTGTAAAATAGGTTTCCAAATTATTTTCAAGTCAGAGGAAGTGTGTTTGTGGGTTTTGGGTGTTGCCCTAGGTTGAATTTGGGTGATTTTCCTTGTGAAAGTGAGGAACTAAATGATGGTTTATGAGTTTTCTAGAAGAAATAACCTATGTGATGAAGTTTAAAGCTTGTGCAGGCATAATTATGCATGTTTGAATAGGTGGCAGAGTCTGGAAAGGTTTGGAGGTATGATTTACAATAAACCCTCCTTTTGAAGGCCTAGAATCAAGGGTTTTAGGCTGTGCTATGTTGGAAGAGTGATTTCTGGAAACTAGTGGTGGATTTAGTAGTTTTTGGCCATTTTAATTGCTTCCCCAAGGTTTCATAAAGTTTGGTGGAGTTTGAAGTGTACTTTCTTTGTAAAAGTGGGCTAATCCACTAGCCTTTTCCATGGCAGGAGTATTGGATCTTTGAGTTTGTCCAAAAGAGTTGATATTGGTTTTCCTGTATGTTTTATAACTTGCAAAAGGGTATCTTAATCATCCTTGAGTTTGTTAGGTTTTTTATAAAATGTTGGTGAAAATGCCTAAACTTGGTTTGCACTAAAACTGGGGTTTAGGAGTGAAATTGGGAAATTGTGCTTCTGATGATTGTAGAACTTGGAAGGCTGGTTGAATTACTTTATGTGGTCATTTTAATCTTTCTGGATACCTCTTGAAGGCAGGTTTCCAAGTTGATTAAGGTTGAGCCTCCGGACTCGTGACTAAGGAACCCTAAAAATCATTATGTTTTTTTCTAACTTTTGAGAAGCTTCATGCAGAAGCTGTTGACCACCACCATGGAGTAGGGTTTTAGCTTGAACTCATCATTCTCTGTCAATTTTGATGATCTCTTGAAAGATTTTGAGCATAAAAGGTAAGATGAAGTTCATTTTGTCTCAAATTTGAATATTCTCACACATTTGAATGCTTTTTTGAAGCCTTAAAGGCGCGGTTGTGCATAATATTTGATATATTCTTTGTCATCTGCACTTCCTCTGACTCTAGCCACCATGAGAACTCTTGAAAGCATGACTTGCACTAGTAAATAGATGCTATGAAAGGATTTTCTGGAAAACATTGTTCATGGCGACTTTGGTAAGTCTATTTTCTCCTCCTTTTGAATCTTTTCAACTTCTTTCTGGCTACGCCCTCCATTACCCTAATACATTTATTATGTTGATAATTATCCATACTACTTAAACCATGTCTGGAGACTTAGACTGTAACTTGATAGGAGGAAGCCTAAAAAGAATTTTGTGATATATATTTTCCTGAGAATTTCAATTCCAATGATACAAATTTGTCCTATGAAAGTAACTTCACTCTTCTTATTTTCTAAACAAACACACACCTGGGTATCTCTTATTTAGAGAAAAATTTGCAAAAACCCTTATATGGGTTCGACCCAGAATAGTAAACAAACAAGTATTTAGTAACTGAAAGAAAGTTTTGAGCGCCCTTCAATATCTTCTTCGTGTGCCCTAGACATGCATAATAGGGCATGTTCTCCACTCTTCCTAAATACTTTTGACCTCCTAAAGGTGTGAGATAAGGTCTTCTTCTGTTAGTTTTTCTATGTTTGTTTTGAAGTGTTATGCCTTGCATAACCACCCCACTTTGATTTGGATCAAAATGGGTCCCCCTTTTCTCTTTTTGGTTTCTTTTTTGCTTTTGGTTACTTGCCTTCCCCTTGGTGGTGCTTTAATCCATCTTTATCTTTGTCATGCAAAGATAATTCTTCTGTTTTTGAATACCAAATGGGAAGATTAAATCATTTATTTAATCTTTAATTCTATTTCTAATTTGTATCATTCATGTCATTAAAGACAGTTATCAGAATGCATGTCTAATCTGTCGATCTCAACCATCCATTGATCTTTCAATCCTAGCCTGTCGTTTGAATGATCAATTTTCTATAAATTGATTTGGTCTTCATCATTCCAATCTCTCTCGAAAACTCGTGAAATCTTATGACTTTTGAGAGCACTTATCTTGAATCTTCGATGTTTTGCTAAATCACTATCTTAGGCTATACTTACATGAACTTACAAGAAATCTGAGGGCAATTATACTACACAAGCAAAATGGAGAAGGGCAATCGAGATGAATCATGGAAATACGTAGCAATTTGGTGAGATTATTCAGTTTTATTATGTTTTTGACTTTCCTTTGTTCTTTGTTGCTTAACAATAGATTGCATTTAGATTCATGTTGCATGTTTGCTCTTAATCTTATCTTTCTACACTTTCTTGGCATTACATTTTGTTTTAGTGTCCAAGCGTTCTATTGGCCATTGTTTGGTATAGTGCAGGGTACATTATCATGCCCGAAGACACTCACTATTGATCCCCTTGAGTAGAGATAGTAGTTCTTGGGAGGTCATTGCCCAAAGAATTTGAAATTGGTGTGCTTGAAAGATGTTAATGAGTCGTGGAGGGGAGCGAATGCCACCAAATTTCTAAGCTATCCGCTCTCAAGAAGGAAAGGTGTTTATCACCAATCCGGGGTATTTCGGTGGGCTATACCAAGTATACAAACCCTAGGCCTTTTGGCCTATTAGGATGTGCTTGTCTATTGTCAACATTAAACATTCTTTGAGTCTAAAATCAAACTAAAAACACTTTGTCTTATGATTGTTCTTGTGTGCTAGAATTTGATCACAAAAAAAGGAGTCAATTTTAAATCTTATGTCACTGAAAATTCACAGATTCGCAATTGTTCACCAAAAAGTCGCAATTGATATTTAGAGTCGCATGTGTTTAATTTCAAGTCGCATCTGTCAGTTAGGGTCACATCTGTTGAACTTCAGGTTGCATCTGTCAGCATCAATCGCATCTATCTAGCGTAGAGTCGCATTTGTTGGATTAGCTCACAATTGCCTTGCGAAAGACCACATATGTTATATTCTGAGTCACAACTGTCATTATGAGTCACATCTGTTAGATAGTTAACCGCATCTGTCTGAGTCACACATTGAACTTTACTAAAGAAACGCAATTGATCACTGGAAAACTACAACTGGTAAACTTAACTACATATGTGAAATCCTACGACACATTTGTCTGATTATCAGAAAGTTAGATTTCACGGTCACTATCCAGTCAGCACGGTCATATCAGTTTCAGTTATCTTTCCACAAATAGTCTTTGAACATAAATAGGAAATGATTTTGCTTAATTTTGCATCGTTTAGGTTCATTTAGTCATTTCCATAGTCATCCTAATTCGGAGTTTGGTCTCATATTAGAGTACATTTTGTCTTTAGATTGAAACTTCTAGGAAGGTCAATTTTACAAACTTTAGAATAGGTCCATCATCTACACTCTAGAAAAATCATAGCGTCAACAAAATCTGTCATTGAACCTAGTCTTATCATTTTAGACTTTGTCCTATAGAGAGTCCATCCTAGCTCATTAGTCTAGTTAGGAAACTCGACTTGTCTTTGATCCTCATCCTACATTGGTTCCTTGACTTAACAAAATTGATGCCTTGGTTAGACTTTAGGTAGTTGGTCCCTCTGTCTTGGGTTTATAGAATTGATCACTTTAGGGTCTTGTTTAGACTTTGCATCTTTAGAGTTTAGACTAGTGTCATCCTAGAACATTCCTTATTTTGCATTCGGAAAATCCCAAAAACATAGACTAGAGTCATACTGTCCATAGACGTAGTTTTGCATTCCTTGTATATTGAGCTAATCTTACATGGTTGAAACTAGGTCTAAGAGAAGAGAGAGAGAAAAGATGTCGAACCCAAACAAATTCATCAATCCATTTTCTTCAAGACCTCATAAGACTTTATTAGAAAAATTCACCACTAGAAATACTCAAGGTCACATTACAATAGAAGACATAGAGGCTGCCGCACAGGACCCTGAGTTTGCCTCTTTCGTAAATGAGTACCTAGCAAACGATCATCAACAATACTTAGCCAAATTTCTAGCTAAAGGCGCTACCTTACCTACAGGATTTGATATCAACACCTTACAAACTCAACCTACACAAGGGGGTGAAGCCACAATAGTGGTTTACAATTGGAGGAAGGAAAACTCACAAAAAATGAATGCATGGAAAAAAACTTTATTTTAGGGGTTCGTACGAACCTATTGGTTCGACCGAACCAATTATGGGTTTGGTAGAACCTAGGTTTGGTCAAACCCTCTTAATACTTTCCTACCAAAAAAGCCATAAAAATCCCTTATAGAAGGGGGGTTCGAATGAACCAAGGTTCGAGCGAACCCCTAGGGGTTCATTTGAACCCCCTTTATTCCTCATCCCCCGTGAGACAGAAAAAAAAACTTGAATTTTGGCACTTCAGAGCTCAGTTTGAGGATGAAAATGGAGGAATATTCACAAACGCAACTGGAATCAGGTAGTCCTCAGAATGAGTTATCCAACGAATATAATTTTAATATGTTTTGGTTTTATTATGTATTTGATATTTTAGTTTTATTAAACATAGGTTTTTCATCAAAAATGAAGGTCTCTATTCTGCACATGTGGAAAAATAATAGATTATCAAAAAAAAAATTAAAAAATATGAGTGCACCATATATTGAAGTCCTTGATCCAATAGAAAAAAAAAATTGAATTTCGATATATACAAAAAAAATTTATGCATTATACAGTCGCGCTATGTCTGAATTGTAATTAGTTTGACATTGAAACTTGATTAAAGAAAAAATATTCAATAAAAAACTATCTAACCAAGTGGAAGCACTAGATATCAAAGTTACAAATCTAAATTCGAAAGAATTAGAATTTTATCCTTCATGGAAAAAAATTTATGCATTATACAGTGTGCGTCACTTTTTAAAAATGTTGTTTTTTGAAAAAAACCAGTTTTCATGGGAGATGGAAAAAGAAGTGGAATATGATCCCAAAAATTTTGAAAAAAATATTTTTAGAATCTGTAGACAAAATGTGACGAGACTCTAGTTTGCATCATCTTCAAATTCTTCACGGTTTAGCCTCTATAGGTGCCCGAATGTGAAGATTTAGTTTTAAAAAATAATTTCAGTGTTGAGTTTGGCCAAAAGCTCTGTTATGTGAATTAGCACTGTGAATGAAAGAGGTTGTGTGTCAATCACAAGCTTATCTTGTTATGTAGTTTTAGTTTATAATTCTTTGAAGTTAACAAGTCTGGTTAAGGTTGGATGAACTATTGTTCTTTTCTGTTTCAAAACTCTGACTTATCTTTTGTTGTTTCTTTAAGACCCCAGTTAAAGTAGGTTTCATTTCATGTTTGATCTTAGAACAATCTAGAAGCTCAACACTAGTAGGCCCCTTGAATATTACTGTTGCATTGACCACTGAGTAACATCAGCACGGTTGGGACCCAACTACAAAGACCTTGGGAGCTAAGGCATCCATGTGTTGCCTTTCTCTTTCAGGAGAAGCAGAATAGCAATATTCTGCTTGCATTGTTTTGGTGCCAAAATCACCATCAACAGGAACTAGCACTAGAAGGAGGGCAAGGAGGGAAAGTTGGATAAAGTTGGGTTTTCATCCCCAGAGAAGTCCCACAGAGTTCTTCGATTAGCTGAAAATCCACCACCTTTGATAGAACTCAAGACCCCAATAAGACACAAGAGTCATAAGACTGGGGCAACCATTATACCACCTTTATCAGCTCCCCTCACTCCACCAGGCTTTTCACCAATACCCCAGTGGATACCTATCAATCCACCATCATGTCCATCTCAATTGTCATCACAGCTGGTTCAACCCATACAGCAGCTAGCTCAACCACCACCGCCACTAATGGCATTCTTTCAGAATAATCCCTCTCCATTGGGGACTATTCCTGGAGGCTTTCACGACCTACCTAAGAACCCTGAGAAATTCTATCCCAAGTACTTTCATGGAGAATCAAGAAGTGCTGAGGAGCACATACAAGATTTCAAGGATGCTTGTACTAGAGCTCAGATAGCACACCATGATGTCGTCTGTAGGTTATTCCCTTATTCCTTAGGGGACATGGCATACAATTGGACCTTAATCTTCCTCAAGGTTCCATCTTGACTTGGACAAACTTGGAAAATGCTTTCATTAATCAGTTCAGAGTCTATGTAGATCCAGCTCTTTTATATCATCAATTTGCTACCATTAGGAAGGAACCAGGTGAATCCTTGCCCTTGTTCAATACCAGATTCCAACAAATGTATAGGAGATTGCAAGATCCCTATCTAGTCACTAAGGGCAGTGCCATTCAAGCATACTTTAGGGTTATAGACCCTTTGCTAGGTTTGTTCCTGCAAAGGACTTGCCTACCAGCTAAAATTGATTCTCTATCCAAAGTTTATCATCTGGCTATCAAGTTGTAGCAACAAGTCAGTTCTCAACAAGGAAGTTTGGGAGGAGGTTTCCCTTCAATAGGATATCAAATACATAGCCCAACTCCTATATACAATATTGTCCTAGGAACGTCTCCTTCCCACTATGGGCCTATATCCGAATTGCAAACTTAGCCTCTTGTCCCATTCTTTGCTATTGGAACTCCTGATCTCTTTCAACAATCACAGCTTCCTCAAAGTTCTTATGGTCATCAGAACCAAATTGGAACACCAAATCATGGTGGTCAACCACCTGTTGCTAACAGTGTGGAAAGTGAGAAGACAATTCAGCTTATGAACAAGGTAGATACCCTGAAGAAAATGTTGTCTCAAGTTACAAATGACATGGCTCAGCTTCGGTTGAACCCTTCCCAAAACCAAGGGAACTACCCCAATCAAAATAGCAACAACCAGGGTACTTATCAGAATAACAACAATTACAACCAAAGAGGTTATCAAAACCGAAATAGAGGGTACAACTAGAGAACAAATAATAATAGATAATGGAACACAGGGCCTAACAATGGGGGAGTTTCTCATAACTATCAAGCAAATGAGGAGAGATCACATATGGCAAATGTGGCTTACTTGAATTTCATGACTAACTGGTGTAGGCTGCATGATACAGTGACCCATTCTGAGGTAAATTTCCCTTAGATGGAGAAGGTTGTCAAGATGGCACACGAAGATGCCCACACATTCCAGGGGAATTCAAACAAAGGAGGTGACTCACTGGATACTGCAATGGCTTATGATATCTTTGAAGAAGAGCCCTCATTCCCAAGGCAAGAGGAGAATGAACCAAAGGAAGATTCATACGATGCCCAAGCCTTTCAGTCAAAAGGAGGACACTTCCTGAGAAATCAAGGTAAGGGGCCATTCACTATGTCAGCACCTCCTAATCACATGGTGCCTCCAAATCAAAGTGTTGATAATAATCCTCCTCCACCACAAGGCCCGCCTGACTTTCATAACAAGGGTAATTCCTTTGTTGTTTTCAAAGGTGGTGCGAGTTGTAATACAAAATTGGACATAAAACTTCTTTGTCATATTTTGACATTCTAAAGTGGCACCTTGCTCAAAGGGAGATAGTGCTGAAAGCTCTGGAGCAAGCTAAAAAATTAAAAGGAAAAAGCAAGGTTGCACCTGCTGCAGACATGAATGCAGCCTTATATAGAAACAAGGTAGGTACTCCATCTTTCCTTTTAAGTTTAAGAATTTCTGGAAAGAACCTACATAATTGTTTATTGGACTCGAGGGCTTCAAGAAATGTCATGCCATTTTCCATATGCAAGAAGATAGGATTAAACCCCATTCAAACCAATAAGAAGGTCATTCAACTTGACAAGACAGAGGTTAATGTGGTAGGAGAATTAAGAAACATACATGTTCAAGTAGGATCAGATCCTAGGATCCTAACCAACATAGATATTCAATTAACATACATTCCTGAGACCTATGGTATGCTGTTGAGCCGAGATTTGATGAAAAATATAAGGGG
>VDFB02247528.1:0-20046 GCA_007258455.2 Sequoia sempervirens | reverse complement strand
AGACATTGCAAAATATGATAGCGCATAATATCATGGTGGACTCATCCACATGGTATCAATGTTTTGTATTATTGAAGTATTTATAATATGTAATCATAAGTGTGATCGTAATCCCCATCAATATAGTATGTATAATTCCATCCTCTACCCATGGGTTATAAATGTCAAGGAGTAGGTTTTCACAGTGAAGCAACGAGTGTGGATCTAATATGTGGGAGTAGGTTAGGGACAATGTCCTAGGAAACCATATAGCTTCCATTGGAGGCCCTCTTCTCTCTCAACCCTTATTTACACTAGTTGGCATCTCAATCCTGTAGGGAAACCATACACTAGGGGTACACATTTAGCATACGTACAAGACTCACACAAGGGAATACATCACATTTCATTTAATAGGCACAATTCCACACATATCATGTTTACATCATTTTGTAACTAGCTAGCTTACACAAAAAGGTCATCACAAAGGGTATACATAGGGGATCGTACTTGACCTCCACCCACCCTTATCCCAATTCAGATACCTTGTATCTCATACTTGAGGCACAACACACTTACTAGTTTCATTTCACTTGTCATAACATAATACACTTTATGAAATTCACCATATTATAGAATAAAATTAATGCACTTAAATACCCTCTATATTCTTTAAAAAAAATCACTTTGATTCTCAATTTTGTAAATATCTACTCACTTTGCATATGTAAAATAAATCGCAAGATGATACACAACTATAGCCTAGGTATCACTCCATTTTATTAGGTTTAACAATACATGGTATATCATACTTTTATCTTACTAATTTGTTGTTCAACATCACATATATGATCAAGATTGGTTTTATATATTCATCCATACCATTTTTCCTCTTTCATTCAACTATGTTTGTTATGTTCACTAATATATCTATATTGGGTAATTCCACTATAATTTTCACATCATGCTAAAGAAGGTTTTCTACTTAATATGGACGATAGTCAACCGTTTTCTTTTTAAACATTGCAATATAAGAAAAGAAAGCACACTCAATGTATAATACACATGATAAGCATGGAATAGTAATTCTCACAACTCATTAATATTTTTCTTTTTACAAACCTTGTATTTCACTATCTATGGTTGAATCACTTAATCACGTTATAATCATCATTTTTATGATCACAATTATTTCTAACTTCATAAGGTTCAAAGACATACAATAAGTAAAAATTCCTATCTCTATGTTTTCTCCATTGTATTTCACATATATGTGTTTTTTTCCTCCAAAGTATCGATCAATGGTATAGAAATGCATAACATTAGTTAAGAGTCTTACTTGTCAATTTAATGTCTCTTGTTGATATTATTTAGTTCTTTAATCACTTAATTCATTGTGCATCACACATAATTCATTACTCAATTTATAATTTCATATAATTGAGTATTCAATTCTTATGACATGTACACAACCTTCAAGGTCAACACCCAATTAAATATGTTATTACTTCCTATATGACATGTATCCTTTCTTATTTTGGCACCAACAAGTCTTTAGTTCTTAGCTCATTTTTAAGGAAAGTAGCAATAGCATGTGTTCTAGATAACATTTTAACTCCAAATTGACATTTTGATAATTTCATATAATTGAGTATTCAATTCTTATGACATGTACACAACCCTCAAGGTCAACACCCAATTAAATATGTTATTACTTCCTATATGACATGTATCCTTTCTTATTTTGGCACCAACAAGTCTTTAGTTCTTAGCTCATTTTTAAGGAAAGTAGCAATAGCATGTGTTCTAGATAACATTTTAACTCCAAATTGACATTTTGATAATATTTTATGTTTAATTATTATAAGGGAATAATTTAAACACCACATCTATTTTTCCTCAACAATCATATCTTAGTTGTATCCTTCTATGCATTCACCTTTGACTTGAATCCTATAAATCATGTTGCTTCATTTACTATTTAATATTTAAACAATAGAACACAAGGGTTTGGTAGTTGTTATAGTTCTATTAAGTGTAATAAGTCACTAGCTTACTTGTAAAAGTGTTTAAATAACTTTAAAGTTTCACCATTTAATTCAAGGTAAAATCTAGTTTTGACCACTTTACAAAATTGGATTTACTATGCATTGCAAGGCTTTGATTCTTAGTTGATGTCATCATATATGAAATTTATCCTACAAACCATAAGGTGATTCATCCATAGCTTCATAGGAACACAAATTAAGTCCTTATACACTATGTAATTTAAGATCTTGAGTAACATGAAAGGCTTGGATATACCATGGTCTAAGGTGTACAAGGTAGTAGTTCATGTGTATCTTAAATCTATTACCAAATCATGAACAAGCCCTTAGACTTAGGTCAGAAATCTATACCTTAAAGGTTTAAGTTTGATCTTTGACAATATTTTAAATCTAAAATGATGGGGTGCTCAAATTGCACATAATACAAGGTCAAGAGGCTTTCTATTTTTTAACTCTTGTTGTTAATTTGATTTAATAAATTTAAGGGTTAAGAGGTTTAAACTCATTTAATTACAACCTTTAACGCATTAATCCCTTTTGTGGTCCATTAAATTCTTTTCTTTTGACTTAGTTACAAGTTTCCAAAATATAGTTATGGTGTTCTATTCTTTATTCATACTAAGTTTTCTATAAGAAAATATGTTGCTCCACACCGACCATATATTCCTTACCCCACCGACCAAAGGCGAGTATGGTCGGTGGGGTTGGGCAAAGCACCCATAACTTTTAAGAAGTTACATTATTATTGTATTTAAGAATTATGGTCTTAAGAAGTCAACAAATTAATGTTTCTTTAATAATACACCTTGTGATGCCCTATTACACTATTCACACATTTATATATATCAAAAAACTATGCTACAAAAACTTAATTGTACTTTTAAGGTTTAAGAAAATCTAATGTCAAAAGACTAAATTTATTACATAACCCTTGTTAACTAGACTAATATATGGCTCGGGTCATTCATCTTAAATTTACTTAAAACAAGTGACCATGTTTAGATTGAGTTTCTTCTAAAAGTTGCATTTCTTTAATTAAATAATTGCTTGACCCATCTATAATGGTCAATTCTTGATAATTTAGTACTTTACAACCTCATTTGGCTTAGATAATTACAACTAAGTTCTCTTTTACTACACCATCTAAGTCCCTTAGAATTAAATTCCTTATCAGTATTTTATTCTAACTACATAAAGTGGTTTGCACATTTAACCACATACACAATACTTAATGCCTTATTTATTCCCAAAGTTGTCTAGAGTTGCAACCTAGTGCTCTGAAACCAAGTGTCATGCCCAAAAAAAAAATCGTTACAAAACCCAACCTCATTTTTTTTAACCCATTAAGAAGATAATTAACACTTTAAGTGTTTGGGGTATAATATTAAACATGATCTAAATTGTACACCTTAGGTTAAGTTAAATTTGATAAGGATTGGAGTCCCCTCTAAAGCTCATGGTAAAATTCAGTTGATTGACCTTACTCAAATTAATCTAATTCATATATTGAATAGTTAATTATTCATTCAATTCAATTACTTGGGATAAGACAATATCTCCAAATTACCTCGGCTAAATTAATTAGGTTTAACAATAATTTAATTTTATAACCCCTTAAATAGGGAGGCACAAGTTTACACATGAATATATTTCAAGGCTTAAATATCCCCTTTTGATAGTTATTAATAACCCTAAGGTTCCCATTTTGTTAGGATGGTTAATGGATAGTTTGTTCCTTTTTAAATTATAGTTAATGGTTAAGTCCCTTAAGTGGGACCTTGCCTTTAGTAGGTTAACCTCACATTAATTCAATTAGCTCACTTAGTCATCTTCAAATTTTGAGGTGGTAAGACACATTGTTTAAATCGGGTCCTTTTCGTCGTAAAGGTATTAATGTACTATTATCTAATTTTCATTTGTTTAATCAAATCGACTCATCTGATTTCTACACTAAATTGAGTTCTTAATTATAATTAAATTACTTGTTACAATCATTTAGATTAGATCCACCCATAGAAAGGTCATTTGCTCAATTTCATTAATATAATAAAATTTACTCATTTAAATGCATTTGAATAATAAATCTAGCTTGTACTAAATTTATAATAATGGTATTTAATTCATTTCATGTTAAAACAATTTATTACTCTCCAAAGGTAATTTAATATAAGCATACCTTTATTTCAATCAACTTGAACAAATTAACTAAATCCTCCAAGTCTTCTTAAATTAACTTTAAGATCTTAAATTAAATCAAAGACTTATAATCTTTGTATACTTTTGGCTTTTAGTATAAATTAAAAGAGCTAAATTAAATCATTCATATTGAATTATATTAAATTTAAAGTTCAAGAGTTACTTTTATTAAATATATCCAAAAGTGACTTCATGTCATAACTTAAAGTGGGCCTTCCTAGCCTCTTTGTTCCCACCATGGAGATAATGAATAATTAAATAAGATTAAATAAGGTAATCACCTATTTAGTGTTAAGTGGATGTGCATCAAATCTCCACCCTTGGATTTGTTTTAATTTTAACCATTGGATCCTAGGGCAACTAAAACAAACCTTATTTCATAAACATGCTCTTTAAAACTTATCTTCTTTCATTTTACTTCATTTGTGATTTTACATATTTGGGAGAGGATGAAAGAGGCAAATGGAATAGTGTGGCAGCCAACATTCATTTCTCCCTCTCCCTTGAATGTTTCATTCTTGCATATTGAATAATGAATGCAAATATGTCTACTTTTTTATATGTAACATGTACAAATTTTGTATGGTTTTCAAGAATACCAATCTTGTTTATTGATTTCTTTACATATTCCTCTCCATATTTTATTTTCTTCTTTTAATATCATTTTACAGGTATGTATATGTATATACATCTTTATATATACCCATTAACTAGTGACCAGATTGTAGATCTGTGAGTTCCCAGGATTATTTATTTATATCCATTAGTATATATTCTTTTTACAGTGTAGCTTTGAAAACCTTGTGTCCCCCTTATTGTTTGCTACAAGAAAAAAAAATGTAAAAGGGCATATTTATTTATCTGTTGTTGGGGGTGCATTTATAAAAACTAATTTTTTTTTTTTATATTTTTGGCTGCTTGCAAACAATTTTTTTTTTATCTGTTAATGGTGAGAAGGGGGAGTGAGGGTTTTCACCCCACCACAACCCCTAAATGGGAGGTCATGGCCTCCCATGGGGCTTGCAAACCCCTTAAGGGTTGCGGCCCCCATGAGTGTTGCGACTCCCATGGGGAGCTCACCCCTATGGAGGAGGGCTCGCCAATAGAGAGATTTGTCCACCGCCCTCCTTCCATTATTATTTAAAAAAAAAAAAAAAACTTTTATAATTTTATATATAAATCTGTGGCATTTAAATGTTAACTACATTTTATATTTTTTAATGTGTAATGTATTAAATGAGTGTATATGCAGCTTAATGGGCATATATATTTTCTTTATATATATATATTTCATGTAATATTTTTATAAAGTGAAATATTGATCTAAATCTAGAATTAATTTAATGGGTTGTTCATTCTTCTTTTCTTTCTTAGAACAAGATTTGTAGTAAGTACACTTAAAATTTTCATTTACTCTTTTCAATAATAGTTTTGTATGAGTTTTAAAAAATAGGGGTTGCAATGGTTAATAGTTATATTCATAGATTCAACCCATTTTATTTTCCTCAAGTAGAGATTTGTAAATAGCAACAAATGGGTAGATCTTCATTGGATGCTACACTAATTACAAATACTTGAAATAATCTTTACATTTTCAACTTTCCTTCTTTAGAACTCTACAATGAAACATTATTTCTTCAAATAAAGTAATACACAATTTTTTTTTCTAATCTTTCATACATATCACAATTTCAACTTCTATACTTACAACATACAATTAAATATCTCCAAAAGTACTCACAATTCCTTTTCATTTGCTATCACATTAGTTATACTCTTCAATGGAGATTCAAAATACAAAAGGATTATGACTTCACATACAACTAGTAATACCATTATAAGAATCCCTTTTTTTGTAACAAAGGCCCATTACACTCCTGTCATTAACACGATGCAAAATCCTCTTTTAAAGTTTAAATTTAAGAACCAATCACATGCATTATGTTTAATGTCATATTCTTGAAAATACCAAAAGTAACACCTCCCTATCCCAAACTCTTCTTTTAACACAAGCTCATAAAGTATCCTTTTCTATTTTTATAATAAGATACAAATCTTCTATTTAGACTTTCATATTACAAGAATACATAGAAAATAATCAAATAACATGCCAATATGTAAGACTTGTTTTATTCCATATTTCTCTTCTAAAACAAAATGCTAACTTTCAATATTACAACAATATTTATGAATACAATGAAAACACACCAATGAATAAGGCTTGATCTTCACCCAAACTTAATGGTATCATGAAATCTCATGGGCTCTAGCCATACCCCCGATCAAGAAGATAAAGACTACCAATGATTTTGGTATGAAAATTGAAAAGACTAGCTTAACCACAATTTTTTATCTACCCATTTCACCAAACAAACTCTTAATTCATTTGAACTCTCTTTTTCAAACAATAACAAAATAATACAACAAAACTTCTAAATAAATTAACTTGATAGCAAACAAGGAAGGGGGAAGAGCTTATCTTTAAGACCATGCTTCTTGAACACCGCCATTATATGTGAGAGATCCTTGCTTATTTCCAACCTTCCTTCCTCTTCATTTCTAAATCCAAAAATCACAAGGATTCTCCAAAATGAGAAGTGGGTAACACCCATTTTCTCTTCACTGTGAAAGGAATTCAACTTGAATCTCCTTTGAATTCAATCTTCAAGCACACTCTCCCACAAGTGTGAGAGAAAATTTGGGGAGATGGGAATGGAAGGAGTGTACTCACTCAATCCCAAAAGTTCCCATCTTCATTAAGAGGGGGATGGAGTACTTGGTCACTCCCTCTCTCATGTCACATCTCATAATTGGGTTTGGAGACCAAAACATTTTCTTTTTCCCCAAATCTTCCAAATTCGACACTTTTCAAAAAGGGCAATAAAGGAGGGTCATATCTTGGATATGGTCCAATATATGGCCATAATTAAGCTCCCAACCCTTAGGTACCTATCCTAGAACTTTAAAAATCATGTAACCACTTAAAATGGGCTTTTTAACCCCCTTTAAAATCATACTAAAGAATGTATCCGAATTTCAACTCCAATTAAGGGTTTGCAATCCATAATTTCCTACTCACACTCTTAACAACCCTCACTAGATATCTTATCTCATAACCCCAAACATTAAGCCCTAAAATATAATCATTCTAACATTAAATGCTAACACCACTTGCCTTTTTGGTTACAAGGGTTCACAACAATTGATTTTACAAAAGGGATATTAATTTAAGTCTATAAGTTCCTCCTTTTATCTTTGACATAAGTTTTATATTTACACATTAGCTCATACCATTTATATCCAACCAAAAATTTATCTTAAATCAATTAAATTTTACAATTAGAAAGAATAATTCATCTATCCACTTAATTTACCTTTTATCTAATTATGCATTATTGTTGATTACAACTCAATTTTAAATATAGAATGTGTTCTACTCACCTCTACCACACACTTATGGTCTTACCTTACTTGATCAATGTTTCATCCATGCATACCGAATTGTAGTCCAACCTTTGTACTCCAGCATACGCGAGCTATAAATCTTCTAATCACACTCACTACCAGTATCCACCTTAGGAGACATAAAACTCATTAGTATTCATCAAGTAAGATCTAATTCTAATATCCCTCCTAGCTTCGTATTAAATTAACAACTAGTTCTTTTAAATGTGATTCATAAATCATAATCATCTCCACCATAACACATTAGAGCTAGTTAGACTGGATATTCATTTTTCAATTTACATATCACCAAATAAATCATCATAATTCTATAAGATGCAAATTTAAGAAGCTAAAGATTCAAAGAATAATCATTTAACCTAGATAGTAATCCTTAATTATAAAACACAATATAGGATACAAGGGTTAATTATTCCCTTCTTGAAACAATTCAAAATCCAACAATTCCATTTTGTTATTTAAACATGTTCACATTTTGACGTATGAAAGTTTACTCTAAGATTTGTTAATGTAATACAATAATGGCAATGTATACTCCATTCATCATCTCCAATGTGATTCACTAGTAATCAATAGAATACACATAGTGCATCGAGATTGTATCAATTGCATATAAGGTGGGGCCTTACAAAAGGAGAGAGTGACAGAGGGAAGTAGATAGGGAAGGATAGAGAGATAGAGGGGGAGGGATAGGTAGGGATGGATAGAGAGAGAGGAGGAGTGCAGGGACGGATTGAGGTGAGACAGGAGCAGGCCGACGGAGGGAGGCAGAGGGAGAACAGGAGGGAAATGAGTGGAAGGAAGAGAGGTGGATAGATAGGAATTAGAAATGGAAGGAGAGGGGGGGAAGGAGGAGAGAGGGAGGTGGATAAACATGGGTGGAGGGAAGGGATAGAGAAATGGAATGAGGGAGAGAGGGCTGGAGGAAGGAGGGACAGGTGATAGAGTTTGAGAACGAGATATGACAAAGAGATACAGAGAGGAATGAGAATAAGGAGATCAATGAGATGGAATGAGTATATATGGTTATTTAGACAGGAGGTAAGGAGAGGGGGGAAGGAGGGAGGAAGAAGTAGGGAGGGATAGAGAGGTGAGAGATAAAAGTAGAGAGGAAAGGAGAAAGTGAGAAAGTGAGAGAGAGAGAGAGAGGTGATATAGAGAGAAGTAGAGAGGAAAGGAAGAATGTGGGGAGATTGAGAGATAAAGGGAGGATAGTGGAGAGGAAAGGAAGGGGGAGGAAGAAGGAGGAAGAAGGAGAGGAGAAGGAAGGGAGGGAAGGGAAGAGAGAGAGAGGAGGGGAAAGGAGGGAGGGTGTAATACCCCTCATGTTGCTGTTTGGACTTATTATTTTTCTTTCTTTTTGCTTGATACTTTGAGACTTTGTTAGTTACTGTTATTGTTTGGATTGGTGGATTGGATAGTTTAGACTGCTTGATGATTATGCTACTTTATTTCATGACATGGATATTATGATATGACATTATGGTTACATTTGGTTTGGTGATGTTTAATTTGATTTCAGTAGTATATTGTGATGCAGTGGATTAGTAATCATTTTATGATGATATGATGTGATCAGTTAGTTTAGCAATGTTATTTTATACTTGATGTTGTAATTGTAATTATAGCTTTGGTGAGGGGATAGTGTAGCACCACTCATTTGCCAGTGCCTTGCTATGCTGAAATTCCTTCTCACGATGTGATGTTTTTGATTATATATATATATATACATGTTGTACACAACCTTATTTGTATATAGGAATTGCAGGAATAGAGTCTCGATTCCACCTGCTTCGGCAGGATAGGGCGAGCATCAAATTAACCCAACGGGCATGAAGTTGAAACAGAGATGACAAGGAAGTCACCCCGTCCCAAGTTTGTCAACCCGTCTTATGTTTAGTGGTCTTGTGCATCTTTGACCTTTGCCATTTTTGCATTATTATAGTGGTTTTGTGTGAGTGTACTTTTGATATTTATTTTACGTTGGTGTGTAGTGTGATGTCATTTAAATAATTAAATGGTTTTAATAAATGTTAATAATAGTATTGGAATAGTTTACATTAAAATATAAGTCTTATATTAAAAAGCCATGTAATTTATTGAAAGGTGTAAATTAAATTATTTAAAATTGGTGTTTAGATAAATGAATTAAAATAGCATGTTGAAGATAATTAATGAAATAAAATAATTAAATAAGTTAAATTGTGTGAATTGCAAGTAAAACTTGCAAAAATCAAAATTAAAACAAAAAGTATTGTTAAATAGAAAAATCAAAAAAAGAAAGAAAGGATGAAAAGGACCAATGAATGTTGAGTTTTGGCTTAAAAGCTGAGAATGAAATAGAAAACTTATTTTAATTTTGATTTATGGAGTTTTCGAAAAAGAAGATATATTTTTATTTAATAGGAAAATTGGGGGATTTTCATTCATGGGGGAAATTGACAAAAGCTACACAAAAAAATGAGTTCTGGAAAAATTGGGTCCTCTGGGGTTTTCTTTGTTTAATTGTTTCACTTTTTCATTGTTCTGGAGGGGAGGCTTTTCTGAATTAAATAGTAGATTAGAAAATTGATCAAGGAAATCTGGAGAAGTTTTGAAGGAAGAAAGGGGAGCTCTTCGAAAAGGCTGATGGAATCAAGGAAAGCTTCATCAATTCTTCAACAAACGTAGGACTCCAGGTTTCATTCTCTTCTTTTGATTTCTCTGAATCTGTTTTAAAAATAAAAATAAAATAAATAAATAAATAAATAAGCAATGTTATTCTGTAAAAGAAAAGAAACTTTATGGGGTTTTAGAAAATTCTTCTGGATAGGAAACAAATGAGAGAAATTTATCTTTTGAAAATGTCCAGTATTTCTATGATTTGATATGAAAAATTGTTTCCCCTCTGAGACAAATGAGTTTTTGAATATATATATGATATATATACATTTGAATATATTATCAGTTTTCCTTACAAAAGATGTTCTTGATATATATATATATATATGTATATGTATATATATGTATATATATGTATATATATACACATCCTTACAAAAGTATATCTATAATTATATTTTATATATTAAAATAAAACTGAGTTCGAAATTTAAAATATGAGTCGAACTATAGTGCTGTCGGCGTTTTTTTTAATGAGAAGGATATAAAAAAATTTAATTGGGGGTAGGGGGGGATGGCTGGACCGTACCCTCCCCTTTCTCCATGGGTCGCGTAGCCTGCCCACAGTAGTCCATATGGATTGCTGCGTACAACAGCCGTAGGGACTGATGTGCGTAGTCTGCATATGACAGGGTTGTGTTTAAAGTTTTTTTTTTATTTGTTAATTTGTTATTAATTTTAAATGTATATAAATATATATATATATATATAAATATATGTATATATTTATTTATATTTATTTATATATTTTTTTAAATGTATATATTGGCATAGGGATGATTTAATACACAGTCCAGATTATTTTATTTTTAAATTTGATAGAATAATTAGAATAAGTTGAATAATATTTATATATATATATATTAATATATATATATATATATAATAAATACACAACGATATATTGTTTTATTTTGTGAAATTTGAATTTATGGTTGTTATGGTTATTGGAAAAAGGCGAAATTGATTATCATTGAATTTATATTATGGAAATAGAGATTTAGTAATAGAATACAATGAATTGCTTATTCTTGTGTAAAAATTATTATGTTGATTTGAGCATTGAAATCCTGTGAGTTTGTTTGGGTTATTTGTTTACCATTATATTATTGTTTTGGATTTTCGATGTGGGAACCCAGTTGATGTTATGAAACCATTTATGGATGTTGTGATCCTTAGGCTTCCAGAGATTAAATTTTATTGTTGGTCGATATTTCTCATTTTATGTGCTATTGACGTAGAAAGTTATTGGTATTCTTATTCTAAAAGGGTTGTACGAGATTTTGTTGGGACACTTTTGTGTGCTTTTAGCGAGATGGGTAATGCCTCGCATGTCATCTGTTGAGACTTAATGCTTTGTTCTTCATGGTACAACCCTTGCTTTTGACTATGTTTTGGGGTCTCTAGGGAGAGTGGCTCTTCGTGGGGGTCGATGCCTCAAAAGGAGGAAGGGCTCAGGATAACCCATGTGAGAGTTAGATTAACAAGTGAAAACCTAATAATAGAACTTAGGGGGATGGGTAGTAATAACATAATAAGATAATCTTGGATACCTCGTCTATCCATTAGGGCTATTGCAGACTAATGGTAGATTGAGAAGGTCATGGTTGGCAAAGTTGTTACCTCGTCCTCAGGAGAGGTTAACAGCTCCACATGAGTCACCCTATGGGCCCAGTGCCTCAAGTAGGAGGAAGGGCCAGGATAACCATAGATGGGGTTCGACGCCTCATGTTGGAGGAAGGGCCAGGATAACCCATGTAGGTTATGCGATGACACTCTCCACTAGGTTCCCTTATGCTTGTTTTCTTGGTTGCCTCTGGAAGTGTGTTATGATTGTTGTTTTGGATTTACTTTGCAAGTGGTTACAATTTTTTCCTTTGACTTATTTATGATGTGTTATATGGCTTTATGTTTATTGTGATTGAATCTTGGTTGTTGTCGTTTATGATCTATGTAATCCTTTGTTGTTGCTATTGGAGTTATTGTACTATGTTATTCTTTATTGGAGTTAGTCTTGTGGCATTCTTGGTTGCGGTTACTTCCTTGTCACCTCTGAGCACGGGGGGTGGGTTTTTCTAAAACCCACGTGGTCGGGTGGAATGTGCTCCACACCCGTTGGGTTCCCCATCAATGTTCGTTCTTCACAGTATTCTTCAGATGGAGCTTGTACCAAATATTCATCTTGTATTTCAGACATTATTTGTACTATGTATTTATCCCACATGTATGGGAGGTTTAATTGTATTTCATTTATTGTGAAATTGTAATGTATTAAAAGATGATGTATTGTATATGCACCCTTATAACCATTCCTAATTTATGAGATTTATTGTGGTTTGTATCATGTGATGTATCTATACTTATGCTTTTGGATATATGTATGTTATCTTTTGTAAATGGTTATCGTAATGTTTATGATGGATGTAAGATTAGATAAGTTATTAGGCTTTATCTATAATCTTTTGTTATGAGTTTGTTTATGCGATGTGACCTCACGTGCCCCAAAGGACTCGATGTTTATGATGTTGTCATGTAATGCATCGCATGGTCAACGGTCCTCATCATATGTCTATCTCTTAACATCTGAAAACGTACGCTTGTTCATCCCTGTGGGTCTAACAACCACGCGCCATCAAGATAGCCACGATGATATGAAATGACTGACAAGAGGATGATTATGATTACCATGGAGCATGTACGACATATTATGAACCGGTGATGGAGCGATAAAATGATATGATGGGCAGGCGACAACGATGCCATGAACGTGAAATGATCAGAGCAGGATGGTTTAAAGATATTAAAATGGTTGAAACTATATCCAGATGGAGATGGCGATGATTGGCGATTACAGACAGCTTTATGGTACGATGAGGATGATATATATGAGAGGAAATGAAGAGGGGAAATGATGAAGGAGGAGGACTGAGAGGGGGAAGAGGGAGGAGGGAGATAGAAGGAGAATGGAATGGAGGAGAGGAAGGAAAGAGGGAAAGAGGGAGGAGGGAAGGAGGGAAAGGAGACAGAGAGGGAAGGAGAGGGAGATAAAAGAGGGGAGTGGATAAAATAATGGAGGGAGGGGGAGAAAGAGAGATAGAAAGAGAAGGATGGAGAAGTAGATAGGTAGTTCTTGAGCTCAAGGGAGAGAGAGTTAGATAGAGAGGTAGATAAAGGGATGGAGATAGTGAGAGGAAGAGGTCTAGAGTATAAGGGATATACAAAGAGTGAAATAGAGAGATAAAGAGAAAGATGATAGAGCTTTATGATTACTAAAATTTGACATCCTGATTACTAAAATTTGATCTGTTGATTATTGAATTTTGACTAGAAGTCTGAAAAATTAGATCTTCCAGAAATTAGAATTTGTAGTATAACTCCTAAAAATTCAAAATCATTCTCAAACATCCTGAACTACATACATGAAATATAACTAGGTATAAGAAAGTAAATGTCCATATATAAGAAAGAAATGTCCATATATAAGAAAGTAAATATCCATATATAAATGTCAATTATGTACCTAAATGTTTATTTCATGTATATAGTTTTGTCGAAAGAGAAAGAGAAATTTCAAAAGAAAACAATAACACGAACACATTATAACACACTCGCATTATTTCAATGCAATAACATAATGTGAGCACATTATAACATGCTCGCGCTATGGCTTGGTAATGATCAATCCTAGGCTCGGTCACTACCAACCCATAACACAAACACATTTCATTATAACGTGCTTGTGTTTTCTCTTTTTGTTACACCCCACCCTAGATTCCTAACATTACTTTTCACTTTATGGTAATTAATGTGATGAATCTTGAGATTATGAAATCTTGAAAATTATATTCCAGTGTAGCATAGGAGAGTGCTATCCTACAAGGAGTCTTTTCCAGACGTGCAAATATCAACTATTCGGCTCCAAAAATCTAATTTGCAGGCACATAGTTATGTTTTTGATTTTCAGGTCTTTATTTGAAATTGATTCTAAATGGTTGTTAAGGGGCTTAGATGTGTAAGTCTCATTTTCTTAATAATTTATGAAAGAATCTTTATCGTTGGCTTGTCCAATGTTGTATGTTTCCTTGTGATTTTGGACTGTTCAAACATTTAAAGGAAGGCTTAAAAACAAGAAAATGTTATTTTCTTCTTGAATGCTTTCAAAGTCTCCTCAAGATAGAGGAGCTAATTCTTAATAGAAGAGCCATGAGCTCAAATCTCTCGAAGAATAATTCTGGAAAATTCATCCAATGAGATGAAGAAGATTAAAGAATTAAGTATTGTTTGTGACACTATTACATCATGATTGCATAATGTGTAAAGAAAATGATGTATTATAGTACGACTGCTTACTCTTCTTTATTTGAGCCTACCTTTAAATTTAAAGGTTTTACATTTTGAACCTTAAAAAGGAACCATGGTAATTCCATAAATGTTCCTTTGATTCTTAACGAATAAAGAACCAAACTTGATTATGTAGGATTTGAAAATGAGAGTATAAACATCTAAGCTCAGATAGGAACCATAGTTACAAGATTGTCAAAAAGATATAATGATAGATTTTTTGTTTTCCTTTTGGAACAAATGTTTGTGACTCATGTTACTGAAAATTCAATTGATACATTTTTTGCAACTAAGTCTTTCTTGGGCCTGTACTGAGCCAAGTACCATAACATTTGTGGTGGGTTTTCCTAAAAAAAATAGTTCTTTATAATCTATGACCAGTTGATCAAGATAATAGCTTGATAATGGTATGACAAAAAACCACTATGAGGGAAAACCCTCGTATCTTATGACCAGTTGGGGCAAGTTAATTACTTGTGTTGGCTAGTGAATGCCAAGAAGAATAACTATGAGAGTAGAAACTCTCTTGTACTGTATACCTTGAACTAGTGGCAATCGACAAGACCTGTTAGTTACGTCAAGTAACATGGGGGTTCAAGGAAAGTAAAACACTTATATCTATACAAATTTATTGAAAGATGGGACCAGTTGGTCTATGATTGTCTTATATTTAGCCAACAAGATTTCAATGAGATACATGAAAGACTAAAATCTAAAGGAAATTATATTCTTAACAAAGATCTATCCATTACAGTGTAGACTTTGTCTACATAACATTCATACTACATTATGACAAGGAAGGTCAAGAAGATGTTTTGTGGTAAGATTTACTTAAAGATTATGTCACAAGAGCATTCGCTCTCAAGGGTTAGGGTTAAGACTCAAGAAAGTGGTTGTGGCCAAGACCTAGGTAGTTATATGTAACTTGGGTGTTCAAGTCAGAAATAACTGATAACTCATATCAATTATTCACCTAGTGAATCTTCACTTTCTAAGGAAGGTTTTTATAACAATGTATAGTCGTAAAATTGCACCCCTTGCAATTTCACATACATTCTTGCATCCGCTTTAGTGTTTAGGCTCATTTTAGCCCCTGCATTAGCCCTTTTCCCTTCTCAAGATGCTCCAACACCCCTTTTCAGTAGCTACCCTCGCATGTCAGCTTTGAATTGGACCTTGTTCTTTTCCCATTCACGTTGTTTTGTAGTGTGACGTGTCTAGACACTAGCATGCCGTGCAGACGTCTGCACGCTATGTTAGCGTCCTATGACATTCCAATGCTCAAACAATCATCTTTGAACATGCTTGCCACTTGTCTTCACCTTTTGTCAGTGGTAATAGCCTGGGACACCTTGTAATGGTTGAAGAAGCTTCTTTTCCCTCATTAAACGCTATTCTTTCAACGCATTTGTCTCTTTAACTTCTAACTTCTTCTAGCTCCATTCTTCTAAGTTCTTCTAAGTTCTCCCTAGCACTTCTCTATCTTCATTCCACCCTCTAGCTTCTTCTTCTCCCCTCTTGGTCTTGCTTGCACAACTCTCTTGTTTGTTACAGTAGCCTTCTACAACACTTCCCTTTAACTTCCTATTTCAATTCTCTCTTTGTAAATACACTTTGGCTTCTTTTGAGTAGCTCTTTGTATCCCTTTGCAACTCCTCTTTGGATCTCGTAGCTTCATCTCTGCTCCATGCTTGGGGAGCATCTTGGGATTCTACATCTCCTAGCATGCATCTCTCTACTTTGTATAGGTTCTCCTTGAGTGGATTGCTTTTACTTCATATTACTACTTCAGTGCTCCCATTTCTCTCAAGGGGTTTTGTTTCACTCTTGGCTATTAATTCTCTCATTTCATTTTTATCTCTCTTTCTATATCTAGTCAGCCCATGAGGTGGGAATACTCAAAATCTGGGGTTTGACTGTGGAAACCCTTTATATGTACTCTCACATTCTCTCCAGATATTACACATGCAGGATTTGAAGGCATTCATCTGTTGGAGGCTTCATCACTTGCGTGGTTGTGATAATCCTTTTATCTCTTATTCTCTTACTTTATCATTTATTCTGTACTTTGCTTTAGTTCTATCACATTCCATTATTTTCCCATGCTTTAGAAGTTCTCATGAAATCGGAGTAGAAGTAGTCACTTTGTCATTTTTTGTGATAAACTCATTTTCTAGTCTGTACGAGATGCCATCGTGCCTTTGAGACACCAGCGTGTTGCGCTGTCATCCGTATTCTGTGCTGACGTCCTTTGGTCGAGAGCTTGTCAGTTTGTCCATAAAATATTTGTGACCTGCTCTTTCTGATTCTAGAACTCTCACCACTATTCCTGAGGTAGTTTAGGGCAGTTCGCCCTATGAAGCTCTCTGAATGAAGACAACACATGAGTAGCGAATCCCTCTTCTCTACAAACCAAACTAAAATATTGAACATTCGAGATTGTAAAAAGAAGGAATCTTCAACTTAAGGTTAATATTCATTTACCTAATATGCTTGAACATCAGGTATTCATGAAAATGCATCCTTAAAGGGACAAGTATGCCCTAGTTTGAAAATGTATTCTTAAAGGGGCAAGTATGCCCTAGTTTAGAAATGTATCCTTGGTTTTATTCCAGAAGGGTTTTGAGGGATTCCAAACCTAGTGAACTATTGGCAGAGACACACATACAGCCATCTCTGGGGGCCAGCGCAACGCCGCGATGCCACCTGGCGCGCAGGCAACGCGCAACGGGCAATGGCGAGCGAGCAATCTGGCAGCTTCGCCGTCGCTGGCACCGCAAAACCGAGGGTCTCCCATCGCGCAGAGCCATTTCTAGTTAGGAAGGTGAGCAGGGGACTGCTTAAGTCCAAGGTTGGAGATAAAAGCACCCAAGTGATGCTCTCCCTCTTGCAGGTGGCATGTCAAGTCTTGGAAGATAGTAAGAATCTGATGAGGTTCTTTGACCCTATTTTCTCACATTTCTTTATTTAGCTTAATAAATTAAATGTTGAAAAGATTTGTATCTTGTTTTTTATATTGGTGTTATCGGTTAAAAAGTAAAGATGCAACTTTCTTTATATTCAATTATGCAAATGAAATACAGTAGCATGATGGTTTATGGTTACATGTTTTTTAAAAAAAAATTGTATTCACTTCTTTTGTTCATGTTTAACCTTTTGGTGAAAACCCTCGGTTAATCTGTGTCAGAAGATTGGTTGTTACACTTTTATGGGACAAAAGTGAAGTGGCCACTTTTTGGTCCTACATCTTGGTGCACATGCCCTATCATTTGTCCCACTAAGCTAGAATATAGACATGCAATATCCTAATATTCACATTATAATAATTAATATATTATTTACATAATTTACATAATTAATATTAATCTATTTTAAATGATTATGTAAATTTTTATTAATATATTAGTATTTACAAAATATATCTAAATTGTATCTAATATGTAGATTAATTTTCTCTCATTAAACTATAATATAAGCATGTAATATCCTACAATATAGACATACATTATCCCATTGGTTATTACAAGTGTTGTATTTTCTATTGCTTTTATTTTTACATGTCCACAATAATTGATTTATTAATTTAATTTAATCAAATTTAGTACTTAACATATATGACCAATATTTTTTTAATTAAAAATTAATATTTTTTAGATTATTTAATAAAATTATTTATAAGAAATATTCTTAATGAAATGTCTAATAATATATTTATATAATATTATTTTATAAATTTAAAATATACAATTATAAAATCAATATATTAACATTTACATAATTTACATAATTAATATTAATGTGTCGTATGGTTATGTAAAGTTTTTAATATATAATTTTTAGTTTGTATTTTAATTTTTTAATATATTACTAATATTATTTTTGACTTTATAAAAAAAATTGTTTAGGAATTTTTTTTTGATGGATTAAAACTATTTATATTTTTAATAATATTGTTAATACAAAAATTAAAAATTCAAACATGTTATTTAATTATTTAAACTACATTCATTTGTTTATTTAAGCTAAATTTATATTCTTAATTGAAAATTTTAAAATTTTATATTAAAATCATTTTAATGATGATTAATATTTTTTATAAAAAAATGTCTTTATGAAATGTTTTATAATATATTTTGATAATATTATTTTAAATATCTAAAATATACAATTATAAATTTATATAATTTATATTTATAATAATATTAATACACAAATTAAAAAATGAAGCAAAATATTATGTTTGTTATTTAATCTTGAATTTTTAAAATTTATATGTATATCTTGTGATCATTATGAGTCAACATATTGAATGTTTATGTTTTAATTTTTTATACTCAATCAATCAAATTACAAAGATTTTGAAAAAGAAATCATTTGCTCATCAATATTTTACAAATATTTATTCTAATGAACAAACTCAATTTCAACTATACCAATCATAATTGTGTTTCTCGAGGTCAAATTCAACCCTAACCATTATAATATTCTTAAACTTAGTAAAATATACATTCAACTTGCAATAATTTATTGATCTCAAACTATTATGTAGCCAATATTTAATTTGTTGTCATGCCTCATCCATCAACTACACAACAAATACTTGTATTACAATCCTCCAAAAATAGATACTTGTCATTGTGTGACTACAATACATTGAAAAAATATATTATTTCTAACTATTAGATGACTTGCCTCTAAATTGATATTTCACAAATAATTTATCAACTAACAAACAAATACAATTATTCATTATTGTATTCAATACATATATATGAAGACATAATTTTGAGTTTATTTACTTTAAAATTATTTTATTTTCAATAGTAATGTGATAAATCATGAAGACCATATCTAATTTTTAGAAAAATTAATCAAAATAAATTATTATTTTTTATTTGAAGAATTATCCTTTTTCATATATGTATTTAAGATATAGATATTACATTTGTTTTATTTCATTAACTTAAAAAATATTGTATTCTTATAAATTATTTTCTATTTTTTTTTCAAATATATGTTGATTGTGTTTTAATTTTTTTAATTTTTTATATGTTATTTTTTTAATAATTTATGTAAACACCTTTTGACCATTATATGTTACTTCTTTTACTAATTTTATGAATTTAATTATAAATACAAGGTTACTTGAAACCATACCTGAAAATATGTCCCGACATCATATGCTATCCACTTATTTGGAAACAAGACCAAGCATTAATTAGAAAAAAATGCAGCGGAAGGAAAACAGAGTTGAAGGAAACCACGATGGAGTCTCGGAGGATGTGCTGACCCTCAGACTCCTTTGCCATCACCAGCTTCAAAAATTAGTCATAAGAGACGAAGTTGGCAGCATCCG
>VDFB02247525.1:0-30712 GCA_007258455.2 Sequoia sempervirens | reverse complement strand
GTTCTTGTTGCTCTTCATCAACTCCAACGAGCAATGAATAATCCATCACATTAATTGACTGTAACATCAAACCCACATGAACAACCATAAGAAGAATCTAAAAACAAACCCAAACCAACCTTTCAAGAATCTGACTCTTTAAGGAAAAGTGGAAGAGCATTTACATTAAGAAAAGAAGTATCATTCCAAACAGCTCGCTCCAGATGGTGCTTAGCCTTATACCCAACAAAGATTGGAGAAGATAGCATTGCTTCAATAAAATTCTGATCTAGAAGAACTCCACTGGATTCTGGGTTATAGCGGTTGCGAAGAGAACCTTTAAGGTCATAAATTCTTGTTACAGATCTCCCAAAGAAAAGGTTCTCCATCACCATAAGATCCATTTTTCCATCTTTGCCACCTTTAGACTGCTTTACACTAACCTGTAATAACAGTCAAATTATAAAGCATCCAGATTTGCAATTAGAAAAACTAGAATCTTATTTCAGAACAGATAAGGATGCTAATACAACTGCATTGAAACAATCCTCTAAAAAATTAGGATTATGTCAGCAATAACCTGATAAACTCCAAGTACTTTTGCAAGACAAGTGGGGCTTCCTGCACGTAAGGAGCATGTAAGATGTTTGAAATATTCTGGCGCAAACTCCAAAAAGGACTCCAATTCTATCTTGGTGAGCTGCTTGATAATAAATCTGTCATCCAAAGTTTTGGCAAAAAAAACTTTACTCTTTCCACCTTGTGCTCCCCATTTTTTACAACGACTCAAGGAACATATAAACTCTATCTCTGTTAAACAACATATTTTTCGAAGAGCACTAAATTGTTTTGCATGATAACAAATTACTGAGTACTTCAATTTTCCAGGTTGTTGATATACATCGCTAAAACTAATTTCTGCATGTGTAACCTTTGTATGTAGCAGTGGTTCTGACTCTGCAGTCCCATGTGAACCAGAAGTGGAAGTATTCTCAGAGGAATTACTTCTACCCTCAGAATCAAATTCGGAGACCTCTGATGAGAGATCAATGTGCTTAAGTAATTGAGAAGCAACTCTATCAGTACCAATTGAATCTATGATTTCTCTCTGAATGTTCTCATGTTTGTCTCTCTGCTTCTCCTCCAATGGATTATCTATCTGAGCCCAATATTGTTTAGATGAAAGAGCATAAGCTATTAGGCTTGTTGGCTCATCATCATAAACAGGAATTACAATATTATCAATACCGGAAGGTAAGAGTAACCTGGCCCCACCTTGATTGAACAGTTTAAAAGCCGAGTTTACTAACACTGGGGTGTATTGACTGATTAACTTGTAAAGAATCTCTTGAGAAGCCATGCCAAACAAGAATGAAAACGGATGCCAAATTAAGTTTTCTAAGTCTTTCAGTTCATTAAATGGTTTGACAGGCAATGAAGGCGCGCTTGCACTTGGCTTTAAAACATCCTTATCTTGCATGTTCAAACTAGAGTCAACAGATTCAATGTTAGAAATTGATTGAATTAGGCTTTGTTGGACTAAATTTTCAAAAGGCAGTTTACTGACTCCCTCAGAATTTGATGTCTTATTCAAAGCCTGGGATGGAGATAAGTGATCACCAGTCCATGCTTGCAAATTGCCTTCCAAAAGACTCAAGCCATCCTTGCTAGGTACCTCTGTCAGTTGGTCCACCAAATTTGCATCCTGTAGACTGCAAGGAATGTTAAGGGACTGGACAACTTCATCAGCAATCACTTTCTCACAGCCAACTTTTGTCTCTTCAATGTCAGTACATTCACTATTCACCACATGGCCATCACCATGCACAAATAAGCCACTGACACTACCATCATGATTATTGGCCATGTGACTCCCTATTTTTTCAAGACTCCTGTTTTGCTTCTCCACAGAGATATCAAGATCCTGTAGTTTAGAAACAGAACTTACCAAATATCTTTCAACTTCAACTGATGAAAGCAACTGACGGAAACGACACTCCCATACATAAGATTCAAATAGAAGTTTCCGCCTTAAACAATTGAGCTCCAAAATATCAGCTGCTGGTTGACCTGGCTGCCAGTTTTTAGTTATAGCCTTTTGCAATGACTCCTGTTTCACAAACTATAATATTTGAAGGCTGGTTGTATGATAAAATATTAGACAAACTAGACAAAATTCTGGAAATTGTGTCACAATCAGAATAAAATATAAATACAGTTATTATAAGGCCTGAGGAATTGTGACCTTGAATTCTTGTCTCTCTTTATGTAGCAATCCTTCAATTTTTGGAAGATCTCTTAACCCACCAGTAACATTACATTTAATCCTGTGAATCAAATGCAAAATCCCTGAAAAGAAGTTTAACCCCTCTTTTTCAACCTGTTTGCTTGCACAATCAGTCAGTAACATTGTAAACCAGCACATAATCCAAAAGAGCATGCAAGGCTTTGAAACTATTAAAAAACACAGACATAAAAGAGCACAGCATTCATCAAAAGGTACCTCTGCCACTTCTTTTCTGAGCCATTCTTGCTGGTTTGAGTGATTGAACATTATTTTAGAAGGCAAACAAACCCCAAAAACACGGATGGCGGAATAATGGAAACATGCTACCATATTGCCCAACCTGGTCCAGCCAATTTGTGAAAAAAAAATAGTAATAAGTCATTACAAGATTCTGAAATGGAAAAATCTATGGAAAAGAGCTACAAAATCACTGCAGTCATTGACATTGCCATAAAACACAGGTTATTTCAATACCCATAAAATTGAAGGCAGTCTCTTTGCAAGCAATGTCCACAGCTTGCAATATGTGCTTCAGTATGATTTAAGAAAATAAGCTCTAAAAATTTTCCAAAGGAGAGAACTGAAGCTGCATCAGACATCACTACTCTCCTGTTTCCCTGTGGAATTCCATCTTTCCATGCACATCTCAGACAACGATGCCACATCCATATTTTCCCTCCCCCTACACTGGGTAAAATACAATCAGGATGCAGCTGTTGAACGGATACTGTAAGCTTTCCCTGCTGATGAGTATAGAAATAAGCATGAGCAGTTGGAGGTTGATCACAAGCATGGCAGCGACAACTCTGCAAAATCCAACCAAAAATGCAAAATTTCATGCTCTATTCAGTAGGTTATCAACCCTGGGGAGTTAAGATGCAGATTTGGATCTCCATTTGCAATTCCATCTATGAATCCATTACTGCACTCATTCGAATACAATCCATGCATACAAAAATGCACACATATGCACATACATCCAAACACAGAGAATCATCTTCTATGGTTAGCAGCAGACAAATATATATAAAAAAGTGCATGAGATATATTAAAAAGGTAAAAAGGAAAAGATAGTTTTTAAGTCATCGTCAAGCAAGACACTAGTTTGATCATTAATGTATAAGAGCTATCTTATGCAAACGTTTTACAAGGGGATTATTTTTCCATTAATAAGGGTATGAATGAATATGAGAAGGGTATGGGGATTGGATCCCATTCTTGTATCCAAGTTTCATAGTAACTATTTCATCTTCTCATTAATATGTAAACTTATGTTCAGCACTTAAACTGTCTTCTTGTGTCTAGGAAAACTTCTTTCTGCATTTTAAAGATCAACTCATGTTCAGCACTTAAGCTGTCTTCTTATGTGCAGGAAACTTTCTTTCTGCATCTCGAAATTGAGCTTATGTGTACTTCAACTGTCTTCTTGTGTGTAGGAAATCTTCTTTCTGCATCTAAAAGTTGAGCTTATGTTCAGCAATTAAACCATATTTTTGTGTTCAGGAAACCTCCTTTCTATATCTCGAAGTTTAGTCAGCAGAATTAATACCTCCTTTCTATATCTCAAAGTTTAGTCAGCAGAATTAATGAGTCAGACTAAAATGTGTAAAGTTTCAAATCAGATTTCATTTTGCGCACAAATGTGCAATGATTGCAATCTGTTTTCATTCCAAGAACTCATCATGCACAAAGCATTAGATACCATATACACTAAAGATCTCTGACCTCCCAAGGTTATAGGTTTTATCAATATCCAAAGATTCCAAACACAATCCTGCAGTCTGTTAATGAAATAACCTATAAAGTAGTAAGAAAATACTCATGTCTAGAAAAGAATGCCTAGTCAAATAATCTACTACTCATGTCATAAAAAGGAATGCCCTGTCAAATAATCTATCTCTGTATAAGGTAGTAAGAAAGTACTCATCTTATGAAAAGGAATACCTGGTCAAACAATCTATCCTTCAGGAACCTTCCAAGAGGCTTGTCAAAACTTCCATAGTAGTTGATACGAGAGACATGGCTATGTTCACACGCAGTCCCCTTCAAAATACAATGGCTGGAAAATGAAACCACAATACTCTGATGATGAAAAAGAGAAGCTGTCAAGCCTTCTTTTGAGAATCCCTCTTCTTCATAATGAGTACTATCTTTGTCCTTGGATTCAATTTTTGACTGAGACTCTAATGAGCTAATATCATCCTGAATATCAGTTATTCCTTCATTCTTTGACTGCACTTTACCAAGTGCTTCCTCAGAGATCTTTCTACAATCATCAGTTCCAGAAGTATCAGAAAATGTGGATACAGGTGACAGCGTAACCCCATGATAAGCTGCATTTCTACATTTTTGAAGCATCACCTCATTTGTTGGACAAACATCCCTGCAACTAGGCATGATAACACATTCTTTTGTCTTTGAAGGTCCAGTAGAAATAGTGGATTCAGAATCTCGCTCAATGTTGTTCAAAGAATCTCTTGAAAGATGAGGAGAAATGCTGAGACTTTGATCTTTGTTCTGTTCTTTTAATTCTCCTGCATGTGCTTTATCTAGAACAGGAACTGCAAAACCGTGTATTGTATAAATGGATGTTTTTGAACTCATTTGTCCTCTTGGCTTGCCAAGAATTGCTGCAGAATGAGAGAGAGTTTCAAGAAACCTGGCCCTTTCATCTGCAAGGAAGGATGTCTCAAGAGCCAAATGATTTGCTGCAAAAACTGCATGTTGAACAACACATTTAACTTTTTCCAGCTCATCTCCACTGGCCCCTTTCAGCAAAATCTGCAAAAAACATGATAAGAAGAATTGCCAAACAACTAAAAGAAGCATCCAAAACCTCTAGAATATAATTATGAAGCACAAAAGAAGCCAATACATCCCAAATCAATCAAATAATAATTTTCTAAAATCCACTTAGATTAAGGAGAACAGTTGGTTGAAGTGTTAAGAAGGGCTTGCATTCCATTTAAGGTTGAGTAATGTGGGAATGGAGGAGGCCCTATCCTTCCCATGGTGAGGAGAATGGAGGAGGAAGCCTATTCATCATGGTGGAAAGTTACTGAAAATACCAAAAATTTGGTGCTGTTGAAGCTTCAACAAATACATCACTCATGCAACTGAAGTGTAGGATAACACACAAAAACAGCTAAGCTGGGAACTTATCTGTACACCATCACCCATGTTCTTAACTCTAACTAAAACGCTAAGCAAGGAAACAAGTTGAAATGTATATTTGGATTCTATTTAAGACTTATGTAACCACAATAACCACCATCTCCTAACCTGAGGAGTTTTTCCATTCCTTTGTTTATTTTCATATATGCTTGATTGAAATTTTGCATTTTTATATGTGAAATGAACTTTGTGACTAGGATTCCAAGTAATTGTTTAATTCCAATAAAATGTAAATGAATGCTTCTGGTCTGTATACTTTTGTTTATGTCAAAAGCTTTTACTAGAATCTCTCCAAAATTGGTCAGAAAATACTCCAAACCTTTAATATCATATCAATAAGGAATATCAGCCTGGTTGCAAGAAACGTGATCTGACACTCTCATGTAACTCAAATAGCAAACAGTTAATTTCTTGTTGCCAGTGACTTTTGGAATGTTTAAATGTTTTTCTCTATGTCAAGTTTTTCTACATAACTTCAAGTTACAAGTTCACTCACCCTTTGGCTTGCTGAGTCTTTGTTCAACATGACGTGCAATTTTTATGGTGTTTGAAGTTTAAACCATAGAGATTTATGTGCTTAATTAAACTTTTAATAATTTGTAAATTTCAGGAATCTTCACATGTACCTGTACCCAAATAAAAGGCAAATCACTATGGCACCTGAAGCTGAATATATACCTAGCACAAGCTAGCAAGCAATTTGTTGTACCCAAAATAAATTTTTGGCATTCTGTATAAATTGAGCTAAATCTTGTTAAAATGTCGTCAAAAGTCCGTTTTAGGTCAAACCAAACATAGGGTCTTTGTGGGTTTCTATCAAGGAACACGTGCAAAATTCTGAAAATTTGAAAATTAGGGTTTTACGCCCCTATTTTTAGGGAAACCCCCGAAAATAAGACCTTCCCAAAAATAATTGAAAACGATTTCGATAGGATTAAATGACTTCACGATCACACTCGTCAAGTCAAAATCATCAAAAGACATGTTTTACTCTGGTGGGTCTATTTCTATTTTTCAGGAACAAAGTTAGGAGCTCCGCAGCCATTAATGGCAGATTGGCTAGTACCAAGTGCTAAAAGCTAAGCTTCAAAAGCTTCGATGATGCAACCATGGCGAAAAAGATCTAAAAAGATGTTGTTTGATGAAGGACATTCCTGAAACCCAAAAATTAAAGGATCTAATTAACTCGGGAACGCTACGAAGAGAGAGATCGGCCTCAGTACGCCGAAAAGAGCCTTTTCCGCATTGCAAGCAACCCATGATCCTTAAAGGTCAAATGCAGCTCTATTGAAACATCCCAAAGGGCCATTCTCGGGTTTTACTGCTATCGATAACGGCTAATCAGCTAGACTTCATCTAATGAGTCGATCATGAGCAGCTTGTTACAGGCCAAAGAGAGGCAAATGACGCAAGTATCGTTGTTCAACGCCGAAAAGTGAAGATCGGGGTGAAAGAGCCTTCCATGGAAAGGCTCTTCTTTTCTCAAGACCTCAGATGCCGCCGATGACTAAAGGCCCGAGGACAATCTTCTCTCAATCTAGGCAGATTCAACAACTAACAGCCGAGCATGAACTGGATGAAGCCACCAACTAATAATCAAGGATCAAACCGTGCAATATTTCGTGATAAAAACAACTACAAAAGAGAAAAAGTGCCCTTTTTCACGAGGGCACTCCCCGGAATAAAGGACCCTAAATCCCATTCTCCTCGAGAATTTTTCAAACCCGTCATCTTCGGGCGGAGCTAGGCTACTCACGAGATATCACGCAGATCGGCCAGATTCTCCGCATCAACCAGAAATCTAGATCGTTAATAAGAGGTCAAGAATAAAATGGGCTATCCTCAAACATGAAATGATTCAAGGTAGGAGAAAGCGCCTTCTTGAGTAGGCGTAGCAAAAACTCAAAGCCTGGTTCGGCACCAGCACTTCTTCAAAGACAGACCTAGCTCGACAGTGAGTGTACCAGCAACTTCCCAGGACCGACAGATCAATCTGGAGCAGGGATCAAACATAGGTCATCCAACATGAAAAATGATGAAGAAAGGACTCAACCTCAGAAGGGACACCCAAAAAGGTCAAAGGAAAGTTTGTTGACTAAAGTTAAGATATTTTGAGACAAACTTGGCCAACTCACTCCACGATCAGTGGAAATCACCTTTTTGAACTTTAGATCAAGCCAAATCAGCTTTAGATCATGAGTTAGGCTCCCAAACTTCATGGATTCAAGCACAAATCTCTATATGATCAAGCCTAGGCGTCCATTATGCTCATTTCTTTGCAGGTTGAGGGTTTGAACAGCAATAAGCTCTCCAAGGACGAATTTCTCAGATTTGAAGGAGGTTTTGATCGTTCTTCGTGATTTTTCGAAGATCAGTGACAGGGAAAGTTTGTCTTCTCAGAGGTTGCATCTAGCAGAATATTTTTCCAAGAAGGCAGCAATAACTTCCAATCTTCCTCTTGTCTACTTCCTCTCTTTTGTCTTAAATTTCTTGCATGTCACAGAAAACAACAAGCTATCACAAATCTGGCCAACTGGGTATGATCAGCATAATTTTCCAATGAAACCCATCTCTTCAAATTTTCCATAATCAACAAACTTGCTGCCCCTATTTTTAGGGATTTTTTTGGAAAAGTCTCAGAATCAAAAATCTAAGGAACTGGGTTTGTTCAGCATTGAAGCACGAACAAAACCCATGTGCCAGATTTTTTCCAAAAATAATACTTCTCGGTGGGTGGCTATTTTTACGGGTTTTTCAGAAGTTGTCTGAACACATCCATGTTTACAATCAACAAGCGAGTTCTTCTTCACAGAATGACAATTTGGCGTCCTTGGGCTCCAATTGAACAACCAGACCTTGCACCAGCAACTCTCCAACCAGATCTTACACACATTGCTAGAGAGCAAACGGACATCATCAGCAGTCTGTGGATCTTTATCTTTGAAAAGAATACATCTCCCGCTCAGTGGAGAGCCGCAGCAATTACTCTGGACGAAGAAGAAAGAAAGGCTGATCTTGCAACGAAAAGACCAGAATTACCACCTCCCGCATGGCAGTAAGCACCTTGGCTTGCCAGCTGCGAAGAGGTCATTCCAAGCACGGAGCCGCCAAAGTTACCAAGAGCAATAGCTTGCGCAAGAAGAGGAGATGTCGTATCATCAAAGCATTGACTATCCGAAAAAGGAAGAAGTCAACACATGGATCAAGGAGCTGTTGACCAAAAGTGGTGAAGTGTGAAAAGACACCTAGGAAGGACGTCCTACCTTCCAATTGGCATTTATGATACTTGAAGTTGACTTGATGCCTCATTCCAAGTCAACTCAAGAAGGCATTAAATGTAGTTGGAGTTAACTTGATGCCCCTTTCCAAGTTAACTCCATATCCCACAAATCATGTATTGTCAGATCCCACTGATTAAGGATGTCTAATTGACTTCCATAATTTGTGGATCTCAGATCTCCACTAAATGTGGATGTCTATTTTGGAGGGACTTTACATTAAAGTTCACCTTTAGTTTACTTTCATTCAACTGAAGTAGTTTCCAGTTGACTCTTTGTTTACTTTCAGTTAACTGAAGTAGTCTTCCAGTTAATTGCTTTTTCCCCCTTTTTAGGAATAAATCTTGCTAATTGATTGGCAAGAACTAATTGTTAACTCAAGGAGATTTTGGGGTTGCCCACTCTTTTGAGTTCTATAAATAAGAGTCGTGGGCTCATTGTTTGTTAAACCTTTACTTGCTATGCAAAATTGCTGCGCCATTCTTGCCAACAACTTTGAAAGCGAATATTTGTTCACTCTTGGATGAGAGTTCGTTGGTTGATTGTAGTTGTGCATGATTTCGTGCCTTTGCTATCCCAACCTTTGTAATTCGTTGATGAAGCTTGAAGAAGAATATCAGAAGGCGCTTGCATTTTGATCTACATATTTGAGTTCTTTCTACGTCTTGTATCAAATAGCTTGTTATTTCATTTACCTCCTTGGATAGGGGTTCTTCCTCCTTGGATATTTGTCATTAGCAGTTATCGTTTGTTGTTGTTTAATGTATTGTCCTTCAACCTATATTTCGGATAGGGGTTCCTCCTCCTTAGCAAGTTTGTCGGCCAAGGCATCATTAATTTTTTGTTTCTTGTAAACCGTTTCCTAGCCCATACCTCGGATAGGGGTTCCTCCTCCTTGGCAGGCCTTAGATCTAGTTTACCGTAAAGAGTGTTTGCTTGTACCAACCTTATCCCAGCATATATCCGAGAGTTCAGAGCCTCAGCCATATTCTCAGGAGACGGCGAATTCAGGTGATCCAACCAATCCATTCTCGCTCCTATACCCTCATGCTCTGTTTACCTTGAAGGTATTGGATAGATTAAAAGCTAGAATAGTCGTAGTTAAGATCTGCAAAAACCAGAGAAAAAGCTTAGCTGCGGCGCATTGTATATGTGCACCCTTCTGTCCTACCGCTGAAGTACAAAAAGATAGGAACCTTAGTTTACCATTCCCTTCCTTACGCATTGCTTTCAGCAGAGAGGAACTTCTCTTTAAATAACGAAGAAGTGTTGCAAAACATTTGAAATAGCCGAACGTTTACAATTAGCACTCCAAAGGTGCTAATTTAAACGCCAACAATTTTCTAGCGCCCACCATGGGGCAACGAGGCATCAAACTTCAAGAAAAGCTTAACGCTTTTATGTCACGAGAATGATCCTTTGGCATCCGAGTGCATGATCCATATAAGAAGCAATGGATGGTAACAACAATAATGCTGGCAAGAGGCGTCCACCTTCATTACCTTGGGGTAATAGTATTGGACCTTTGGCTTTTCATGTAAATCATGAATTACCTAAAGGGTCAAGGAAACACTTTCCCTAATTTCATGGCGATGGAAGTCAACACCCAGATGAACATTTTGTTGCATTCACAACGGCCTGTGCCATCTTGCATGTGCCACATGAAGACATCGCAGTGCGTCTCTTTGTGGAGACTCTTGTTGGGAATGTTGCGGATTGGTTCAGTCACCTGAAGCCAGGCATTATTACAAGCTGGGAAACTATGAGCGAGAAGTTTTTGGCGAGATTCAAGCCCGCTGAAGACAATCATATGTTGTTTTCCCAGCTTGCAAATTCAAAGATGGAACGCAACGAACCCATGAGGGAATTTGTATCAAGATTTAATCGTCTTGTTACAAGACTTTCTTCTACGCTCGATCCATCACCGGAGATTTTGATGAGTGGTTTCATAAATGCTCTTCCATCAAGGATAGCCTTCTTCCTGAAGATGGCAAAAGAAACAGAGTTGAAGAGTGTGGAAGAACACGCCATCAGGTTGGAGGATAATATGATCACTTTAGGCTTGATGAAAAAAGATTCTATCAGATCTCTAGATCAGCAACCGTACCAGTCAAAGAGAGACAATCTTCAGCCACGGTTGCCAACACCTCCATCAAGACCAACGATTGAAGCTGCACACGCTGTACGTTTCAAGAGCCGGCGACAGCTGATGAACATAATGATCCACGCGGTCCTCGGTGGAATCCAGAATGACCCGCAAATCATGGGATTGAAGTTGTTCCCGCCTAGTGAAAATTAAATAAGTTTGAAATGTTGTTCACTACGCACTCGACAACTTCTGGCGCATGCATCCGCGAACGGGAAACTTGAAACGCGAGTTAAAGAAGAAAAAAAGAAGCATACCGCCGCGATTCTCTCTGCGCTGGAATCATAAAAGTGACTTCAACGCCAGGACTACACGGTTCAAACTGGAAAGCTACCGCAGCTGGAGAGGAAGAAAGATGCGCAATAAAACCCAAAATGCGAAGATGCATCCACTTGCAATCCCGTGACGCCGGCGCGGCACCCGGTGCCATCTTCAACAAATTTTGACATCATAGCTTCAATGATGTGTCAACGTTGCAAACCCAACCAGAATTGTTTCAGACCCATACTAACGCCGCCCGGCCGCCCATTGCCGACGCGCCCCGTACGGCGAACCCATTGTTTCGGTGGCGGATTTCAGCGGATACGCCAGCCTGCCGCATCCGGTGCTGCGGCAGCTGGCGACCCCGCCCCGCCTGGCGCGTTCGTTAACCGCGATTAGTTCGCCAACGCCGGTATCTGTCCTGTTCACCAGTGACCGACCGGTTTGGGGTGATATTTTAGGTTGGTGAAGATTACTTCTATTTATAGGAATTGTGCTTGAATCCTCCGGACGCATTTTGTTTGAAGAGTTCAATATCCTGGAGGGATGGGAACTACAACGACTAATGGCCCTGTGGGTAAATTAAATTTTTCTCCGACATTTCTTCATTGCATTCACTTGCCTTTGTAAGCGTATCGCTATTGAATATATGAATACCGAGAATCTTCATCCCGTAGGGATTATCTCCCCGCACTTCATCGAAAAGAAGTTACTTTGTGCGCATAAAGATCGATGGGGAGGCTCTTTCTGGCCAGGCCTGTGAAGCAAATACTTGAAACATTTCGTCCCCTTCGGGGATGGGGTGAGTTCTTTGTAAAATATTTTTTCTTTGCTTTAACGTTATGTTGTTATGTATTTCCCCGTTCTGTAAAGTATTGTCGTGTTTTAGGTGATTTCTTAGTTGTCTCGTTTTAGGTGAATAAATTGGGGAACCCAATAAATAGGTGAACTCTAATTCTTAGGTGTGTATGGAACTAAAGTCTTGACTCCGTTACCCAACTGATAAGATATACTGGTCTGCAAAACTTGAAATTCTCGGTTCTCCTATGTCGTAGGTATCCAACATGGTCACCAGATGGAGCCTAATATTGTACCCAAAATAAATTTTTGGCATTCTGTTAAATTGAGCTAAATCTTGTTAAAATGTCGTCAAAAGTCCGTTTTAGGTCAAACCAAACATAGGGTTTTTGTGGGTTTCTATCAAGGAACACGTGCAAAATTCTGAAAATTTGAAAATTAGGGTTTTACGCCCCTATTTTCAGGGAAACCCCCGAAAATAGGACCTTCCCAGAAATAATTGAAAATGATTTTGATAGGACTAAATGACTTCACGATCACATTGGTCAAGTCAGAATCATCAAAAGACATGTTTTACTCTAGTGGGTCTATTTCTATTTTTCAGGAACAAAGTTAGGAGCTCCACAGCCATTAATGGCAGATTGGCCAGTACCAGGTGTTGAAAGCTAAGCTTCAAAAGCTTCGATGATGCAACCATGGCAAAAAAGATCTAAAAAGATGTTGTTTGATGAAGGAGATTCCTGAAACCCAAAAAGGTCAAAATTTGACTAACTCTAGAAATGTTACGAAGGAGAGATCAGTTCGCAATGCTGAAAAGAGCCTTTTTTCAGACAGGGGCGCCAATGATCTTTAAAGGTCAAATGCAGCCTATTGAAACATCCAAGGCAGTCATTCTCAGCGTTCGCCTGTTGGCTCGACAACGAAGCAATCAACTAGATCATCTGATGAGTTGATCATGAGCAGTTGTCGACGAAGCAAAAAGAGGCAATTGACAAAGTATCAAGAAACGGCTATCGAAAGTGAAGATCAAAGCGAAAAAGAGCCTTTTCCAAGGAAAGGCGCCCTTCTTTCTGGACCTCTAGATGCTGTCAGATGACTAAAGGCCTCCCAGGACAATCTACTCAGTCTAGGTAGATCTCAACAACGCAACTGCGAGCACAGGCATCTGACGAAGCAATCAACGAATAATCAGGATCAAACCAGGGCACATTTCAGATAAAAATAACTAAGCAGAAGAGAAAAAGCGCCCTTTTCAATGAGGGGCACCCTTGAATAAAGGGACCCTAAACTGACTTCTGAGTTTTCCAACTCCAATCATCTTCAGCGAAACGAAGCTAGCTACCTAGTGAAATATCAAGCAAGATCAGTTGATTCTCCGATCAACGAGAAATCAAGATCAAAGCACGAGAGGTCAAGAATAAAAAGCTGAAGAACAGGCACGAAAAATGACTAAGGCAAGGAGAAAAGCCCACTTTCTTGAGAAAGGCGCCCTTCTTTTCAGGGCCACAAACGCAACTTTATGACTTAGTGCCTCCCAGGCACTTCTCTTCAGCACAGACCTAGCTCGACAGTGCATGTACTAGCAACTGCCCAGGACCGACAAATCAATCTGGAGCAGGGATCAAACAGAGGTCATCCAACATGAAAAATGATGAAAAAAGGACAACCTCAAAAGGGACGCCCAAAAAGGTCAAAGGCAAGTTTGTTGACTAAAGTTAAGATATTTTGAGACAAACTTGGACAACTCACTCCACAATCAGTGGAAATCGCCTTTTTGAACTTCAGATCAAGCCAAATCAGCTTTAGATCATGAGTTAGGCTCCCAAACTTCATGGATTCAAGCACAAATCTCTATATGATCAAGCCTAGGCGTCCATTATGCTCATTTCTTTGCAGGTTGAGGGTTTGAACAGCAATAAGCTCTCCAAGGACGAATTTCTCAGATCTGAAGGAGGTTTTGATCGTTCTTTGTGATTTTTCAAAGATCAGTGACAGGGAAAGTTTGTCTTCTCAGAGGTTGCATCTAGCAGAATATTTTTCCAAGAAGGCAGCAATAACTTCCAATCTTCCTCTTGTCTACTTCCTCTCTTTTGTCTTAAATTTCTTGCATGTCACAGAAAACAACAAGCTATCACAAATCTGGCCAACTGGGTATGATCAGCATAATTTTCCAGTGAAACCCATCTCTTCAAATTTTCCATAATCAACAAACTTGCTGCCCCTATTTTTAGGGATTTTTTTGGAAAAGTCTCAGAATCAAAAATCTAAGGAACTGGGTTTGTTCAGCATTGAAGCATGAACAAAACTCATGTGCCATTTTTCCAAAATACCATTTCTCGTGTATTATTTTTACGCTATTTTTTCTAAAAGTTGTCTCAACTTCCATCCCTGCTGCACCAATGTCGAGTTCCTTTCACAGAATGATTAAATTTGGCCCCGAAGCTCCAATTGAACAACTGCATCTTCAGTAATCTCAAATAACCTCCAAACCAGATCTTAGTACACACATTGCTGAGAGCAACGACATCATCAAATCTACAACCAGGGATTCCATCTTGAAAAGAATACATTCTCCCCGCCCAAAGGGAGAGTCAGCGGGCAATTACTCCGACGTAATAGAAGAAAAGAAAAGGTTGATCTTGGCAGCATAAAGACTAAAGATACTAATTTGCAAGTAGGCACTCCTTATTTTTGCCACCGCTAAGAGTAATATTCCAAGCATGGAGCCGCCAAAGTTACCAAGAGCAACAGCTTGCACAAGAAGAGGAGATGTCGTGTCATCAAAGCATTGACTATCCGGAAACAGAAGAAGTCAACACATGGATCAAGGATTTGTTGACCGGAAGTGGTGAAGTGTGAAAAGACACCTAGGAAGGACGTCCTACCTTCCAATTGGCATTTATGATACTTGAAGTTGACTTGATGCCTCATTCCAAGTCAACTCAAGAAGGCATTAAATGTAGTTGGAGTTAACTTGATGTCCCTTTCCAAGTTAACTCCATATCCCTTAAATCATGCATTGTCAGATCCCACTGATTAAGGATGTCTAATTGGCTTCCATGATTTGTGGATCTTAGATCTCCACTAAATGTGGATGTCTATTTTGGAGGGATACTTTACATTAAAGTTCACCTTTAGTTTGCTTTCAGTCAACTGAAGTAGTTTCCAGTTGACTCTTTGTTGACTTTCAGTTAACTGAAGTAGTTTTCCAGTTAACTGCTTGTTCCCCCTTTTTAGGAATAAATCTTGCTAATTGATTGGTAAGAATCCACTGTTAACTCAAGGAGATTTTGGGGTTGCCCACTCCTTTGAGTTCTATAAATAAGAGCCTTGAGCTCATTGTTTGTTGAACCTTTACTTGCTATGCAAAATTGTTGCACCATTGTTGCCAATAGCTTTGAAAGCGAATATTTGTTCACTCTTGGATGAGAGTTCGTTGGTTGATTGTAGTTGTGCATGATTTCGTGCCTTTGCTATCCCAACCTTTGTAATTCGTTGATGAAGCTTGAAGAAGAATATCAGAAGGTGCTTGCATTTTGATCTACATATTTGAGTTCTTTCTATGTCTTGTATCAAATAGCTTGTTATTTCATTTCCCTCCTCGGATAGGGGTTCCTCCTCCTTGGATATTTGTCATTAGCAGTTATTGTTTGTTGTTGTTTAATGTATTGTCCTTCAACCTAGACTTCGGATAGGGGTTCCTCCTCCTTAGCAAGTTTGTCGGCCAAGACATCGTTAATTTGTTGTTTCTTGTAAACCATTTCCTAGCCCATACCTCAGATAGGGGTTCCTTCTCCTTGGCAGGTCTTAGATCTAGTTTACCGTAAAGAGTGTTTTCTTGTACCAACCTTATCCCGGCATATATCCGAGAGTTCAGAGTCTTGGCCATATTCTCAGGAGACGGCGAATTCAAGTGATCCAACCAATCCATTCCCGCTCCTATACCCTCATGCTCTGTGTACCTTGAAGGTATTGGATAGATTAAAAGCTAGAATAGTCGTAGTTAAGATCTGCAGAAACCAGAGAAAAAGCTTAGCTGCGGCGCATTGTGTTTGTGCACCCTTGTGTCCTACCGTTGATGTACAAAAAGATAGGAACCTTAGTTTACCATTCCCTTCCTTACGCATTGCTTTCAGCAGGGAGGGACTTCTCCTCTTTAAATAATGAAGAAGTGTTGCAAAACATTTGAAATAGCTGAACGTTTACAATCAGCACTCCAGAGGTGCTAATTTAAACGCCAACACAATTTGAAGTAAAAATAAGTATAATATAGTAACTTCATAAAGATTTCGTTTCATCTATTCATTCGTTTCGTTTCATCATATTTGATTAGTTTTGGCTACTGTCCCTTACATACTAATTAGTTATCCTAAGCTCTGATGAGTTTAAAGGAGTTTTAATCAGCGGATTATTTTGGGCCCTCGTGTCTTTAACCTAATAATCCAACAATCACATGCACTCATCCACAACTATCAGAAGGAATTCAAGAGTTCCACATTACTCAACTGTCACAGGCATTTATTGGTTCTTCACTATTTATCCCTCTTTTGAAAATTAGTATTAAATAATATTCATTCAAAGTAATCCTACATGTACAAGATTCAGCAATTTTCTAAGAGTAAATATCCAGTCAAATTAAGCATACAAAATGGCTATACCTTTTAAAATAATTAGCTAAGAAGACAATTGCCCTAGCTAAACTTGAGAAGCAGTTTTTGCAACTCAGTCAATGTATAGTCAAAAAAGTCAATGCTTGTTAATAGTATAACTTCTGGCTATATTCTTCTTCAAGAGGCCATATGCAATGTAATTATTATTTTTATATTGAAATAAGTCTACAAGTAGCATATTCCCAGATAGAGGAAACAAAATATTCCAAAATACTCCTGAAAGTGAAAGTTCCAAAAGAGCATACTAACATAAAACAAAAAATAAACCAAGTTAATAAGTTCCAGCTGCCATAGGGAAGCTATCCATGCACACAAAAACTTAAAATTCAACCAAGATTTTTTTTTTGAGAACATCTTGACAATCATCCAATAGGATCCTTTGGCAATCCTTGCCCTCACCACCATCATTAACAACAGGTCCCCTGGGGGAAAAGCTCGGTCCCTCAGCATTACCACCCCATATCTGATCCTACTCTCTGCAATCCAAGAAATCTAAAGAATCCTGCACTTGGTCTACAACTCCCTTATCATGCTCTTCCATCAATTTCTTTACCTAAAAAGGGTAGACTTGTAAGGCCCCACCTGTGTTAATGCTTGCCTTGTCCTAGTCCTATACCATTGTTTGCATTAGAGCATGTTTTAGAACTAGTTGACAATGGATTGAAGTTGTTATATTTATATTACAATTCAGTCGTGTAGTTTTTTATTCAAACTCATTGAAATATGATCAATGAACTTGACTAAAAAACTATGCAATTGAATCCTTATATAAATATCATAATTTGACACTCTACAAAAAATACCTCCTACTTGTCAAATGATTGAAAGACTATCTATGTGCAATGTTTGAGCATTGCCATGCTTGTGCCTAGGTGTTTATTGATGGCTTATGTTCTTATTTCACAATTCGACCTATGCAACTTATTCCACTCATTGTTTTCATAAGTTAACACTGAATTAAGTTATTGTTTTTGGTTCAACTTTATGAATGTGAATTCTTTAAATACACATCTTTTGATATCATCATATTTATTGTAAATGATATTAAGTAAGATGTGGTTATATGATTAAACGTGATTGGATTGGAGTTGTGTTTAAATATTATGATGTAATTTCAAGATGGAGGAGTTGCTTATTTGATTACATGTTCTTGTTGGGTTTTATATGTTGTGCTTTGGCTATCTTGTAATGTGCAAATACAATTAATGTATTAACTAACCATGTGGGCACAAATTCTCCAATGGTGATTAATCAAGAGATGGCTGATTTGGGTAAATATATTTATGATTGTTTTCCCATCTCACTCAATTGCGAGTTGCAAGATGTGCCTTGTCCTACCTTGTAAACCCTGGATCCAAATCGTTGTCTATTCTAGATTCCATAACCTATGAAACCTATAAAGTGTGTGATTGTTTTGTGTGCATTTATTTAGCTCTATTGTGTTTGCATTATTTAGAATTCATAATCTCTATTACTGGGTTCGCTGGTTTGAGGGGCGGGTTCAAGTCTGGTTCAAACCTGCTTTGGGTTTTGGGCCGGTCTACCTGTGGGTTCTCCCAGGTGCTTCAAAATGCTGCTCGATTCATCTGGATCGAACCCGGGTAAACCCAGGTCAAACCCGGAGTTAAAACTACATTTTTTTTGCATTTTTTAAATTGTTTTCTCCTTTTGACTTTGACCAACGCCCAATGGAACCCTAAAATAAGTACCATTGTATATTGATACAAGTTACAACTTGCAATTCATGGCTACTCTATTGATCTAAAATTAACAAACATAAATCAATAACAATGATTGCTCACAACACCCAACAAACAAAGCTTTAGGCCACAAAGTTTGAATGCAAATCTTTGGCTAATGCTTACCAAAATGTATTGTATGGCTTAGAGGGACAAAGCAATGCCAGAAGCCTATATTTTTTGACATCACAAGTTGATACATTTATTTGAGACCTCATGCAAGTAGGCTATTGATCAATGTCATTCATGTGCTTGTATAAATCTGTTGGTGTTTCAATTCGTACCTTTGGAATGTGGATTAGAAACAAACAGCTCTGCATAGATTAACTGCTCTTCGGATTAGGAGGGGAAGCTCCCTCTTTGCTAATGTTGCTTAAGGAAGTAAATTAAAACTAATTTTCCTATCTTTTTGTTCAGCTAAGAGCACAAGGTTATAAAACTCAAGTGTCGTAGCTAAGATTTTCTGTTTTAGAAGTTCAACTACGACTAAGCCTACTCTAATGACGTTTCTAACTTCTCAAGTAAACACAGAGCAAGAGAGTTAGAAATGGACAAGGAAGGATTCTCTAACATAAATACTTAAATAAAATTTTCTCCCAACGCACATCTACTTACTTTCAATGCAAGTTGAAATAAAGATCATATAAGCATAACACATAAAACGGAAATCTGAGACATTATATCAGGGCAAAGTAGGCACAAGACTTTATTTCTAAAATCTCAAGAACAAAGATTACACTTTTGGGACAACAGGATTGTAGCCAAATAGGCTTATAGTTTAGCGATCAACTAGAACACATTGACACAAGACACAAGAACTGAACAATAACTTGCAGCTAAAGAGGCATGCAAGCTTGCTCTTACACAAAGTGAATTGACACTAACTAACAACTTGTAGCATTACAGGCTTGCAATTTTCTATCACAAGCACTATTTTGAACAACATTGAATAACAATTAGAAGGCACTAGTAGGCTCAACATTTTGTTATCACAAGCATGGTTCCGAAAATAATGGGCAAGGCTGCCCTTATTTATACACAAGCAGAGGAGTAGGGAACCCTAAAATCTCCTTGCTTTTACAACTAAGACTTGCCAACATGCAAGCTTTATTTCTAAAACTAAACAAGATAACTATCTAACAACCTATAAAAGCATAGAAACAGGAAATGCCAACTATTACAATTTGTTTTCTTTCTCTTCTTCAAAGAGTGGATAAGAATTGAGACAAGAATAGAAAGAAAGCTTCTAGATGACCCCTGCTTTAAATCTTGATCACATTTGCCAAAAAGTTGATTTGTTTCTTGATTTTAAGTGGAGAGTGCTGCTGAAAATAGAATGTTGATCTGCCTTGAAAAAGCAATTTCTCCAAAAAAAGCTAGAACTTGTGTTTTGTAGAAAATCACGTCCCAGAGAAACCCAAATGCTTAGAAACTGAAAAAGCTAAATTCCTCCTGAAAAAGCTGCCAAAAAGCAGTTTCTAGAAGAGGGAAAAGTTTCTCAATGTTCGATAGAATGAAAAAGCGAAGATACCCATGTGATCAAAAACGAAAAAAGTTGTGTGGTTGTTTTGAAAAAAGCACGCCCGAAGCCTGGCACTCCGGCGCCGCCCGCTTAAGTTCTTCCACGGATCTTGTCCCGTTTTAAGAACACTAAAAAACATGTCGCTGGTCCAACCCCATGAGAGAAAGGGCGAAAACCTTTATTGCGACAGCAAACCGAAATGAGAATAATGAAAGACAAAAGTCTCTTCGCAAACAGTTTGAGGCGAGAACCGCCTTTTCTTTACGAAACCGGGTTTTATCCTGGCGAGGGGCCCGGCTGAATGTGGAATACTAGTTGAAATGTTGGAGGACAGAACAGAAAAATTTTGACTGGCGCATGGATCTTCGCCTCTTTGGATCGGGTGCTTTTGCTTGGCAGACTTGGCCAAATGTTCACCATTTTCAACTTTTGCTTGATTTTTAACCTCTATTTGATCCTTGATTCCAAGACGTTTGGTGAATCCCATGATCTATCAGAATGATCCATCGTGGAGCTTGAGCAAATCTGACGAAATTAGTTTGGAGGCAACTTTTCATAAAAACTTCATCTGATCCCTCAAAATATTGGGTGCTCCTGGCTACTTGGGGTGCCCAACTCTTCCAGAGTTAGCCATTTTTATGTTCTTCAACTCTTATCATTGTTTTTACCCTTTAGATGAATCTACAACTCCGGGAGCTCAGGAGATCTGATGATCTGGCTGATTGCTCCATTGCGTAGTTTGACTGAATCTGAGATGATTGTTCTAGAGGATTCCAAACTCCTAAAGCACCTGATTCTAATTTTCAGCCGTTTTTCCCCTGCTAGTCAGCCTGCCTATCCACCTGAGTTAGTTATTTTTCATATTTTTCCAATTTCTTTGCTTGCCCTGATCTCCTAAACTCAAGCATTCTGAGTTTTGGCAATGATCCCCATTGACTAATCAAAGGGTATCCTAGGATAGCTCGGAGGATACTAATGAATTCTGAAGGGGGTTCTTTGGAGGTTGCATCCTCTGAAAAGTGAATTTGAGGCCTCAAAAGCTTGGGCGCCCATGGCTAGCTGGGGCACCCAACTCCTCCAGAGTTAGATTTTATTCTGAGATTTTCACCTTTACTTTTGACTTTTAACATTTTGCTCATGTTTCTCCCTCTGTTTCGCCTTCGATATTTGGTGATTATCAACTCCGATGGACTTGCTAATGGTTCCGTTGGAAAGCTTGATCAAGACTGAAGAAGTCATGCTGGAGGCTCTGACTGCAAATTCACCCATTTAGGTCCTCAAAAGCTTGGGTGCCCTTCTCCTTCTGGGGCGCCCACCATTACTAGACATACATTTTCACAAGATTTTCATTCTTCAAACTTGAACCTTCATGTTATACCTTCCGTTTGATTTGGATTTGCCGTTGATTAACAAGTTTGATGATCTGATGAAGACATCCACTGCGAAGTTGGCAGAATCTTGAAAACGATGAGCATATCTACAAACCCTAATTGCTGGATTAGGTCTTCCAAAAGGCCAGGTGCCTATCTTCTTCTGGGGCGCCCAAGTTCTCCAGACTTAGAATATTTTTTGATGATTTCGTGATTTGCATTCTGCCACTCTATCATAACTCCTTCAATCAATCTGAGTTTCAGGTTGATTGGTTGATCTGATGACTGCGTTGTTGGGTTCACTCTGGAGCTGAGAAGATTTTGAGCAACATTGTCTAGAAGCACAAACCCTAATTTTATCATTTGATGTCTTAGTGTTACTTTATTCTCCTTCTCTAGAGCCTTATGGTCAAACCTTAGTTTTATTTCGTAAAATTTTGTTTTCCTCGCTTGCTTGGGTTTCTTGCTCTGTCAGAGTATTTAAAAATTTTCAAGGTAGGAGGTTTGGCGCTTAGACTGCTTCTGGCGCTTTGGAGTCCTGTTAGCCACCATTTCTTCAAACTCTGTCTCCTTTTCCATTCTTCATCTCTGTTCATCATTCATCTTCTCTTTAGTGTTTGAATTTTTGAATCTAACACCTGGCAGCTGATTTTCCTCCATTAATGACTTCGGAGCTCTCGAAATGCTTTCTGAAAAAAAAAAGCAGAATAGACCCTCTAGGGAAAAACTGATCCTTTTGCGATTCTAATTGCACCAACCTGATGAGGAAGTATTTTCGACCAATCAAAATCAGTTTGAACTCTAACAGCCAAACTTTCTATTTTTAGAAAATTTTGCCAACATCTATTTCAAAAGAAACCCAGAAAAAGTTCTATTTATAGGAAGTTTCTAAAAATAGCAAATTTCCTAAAATTTAGGGCCGAAAAATTGAGATCTAGGTTTTGTAAACTTGGTCACTCTGAGTAGACCCAAATCGTCAGATTTTGAAAATTTCAAGTTTTTGCCCCTCATGTGAGACATGCAAACCCCAATTTTGACCTTTTTGACAGTTTTGACAAGACTTTTACACACTTCTTCAAAATGCCTAAGTGTAGCAAAAAATTTAATTTGGTGTACAACAAAATCCTTTCCCATTGTCACAACAACTTGAAGGTTTTCAATGTTAGTTGCTTAGATATTATGGTTACAACAACTTCTTTGGAAATTTTATAAATGTTCAATGATGTTGTTCACCTTAGTCTTAAGAATTTACATGTTCGTGAATTAGATACTGATGGTTTGATAACCGGCCTATTTATTGATTAAAAGTTGTAATATTGAACTTTAAAGCTTGAACGTAGATGAATATTTATCATGGATGTTTTAAATGACATTCAAGTTTATGGTGGTTTTGTTGTTTATATGATGTTATGTGATATTCTAATCCTAATTCATGCTTCTAGGCTGCATATAATCCATATTGTTGTTTATATGCTGTTATGTGATATTCTAATCCTAATTTAAGACAAATGTGAATTAGATATTGATGATTTAGATAATCCATTTGATGATTAAAAGTGTTGTAATATTGAACTTGAAGTTTGAACGATGAATATTTATCATGAATGTTTTAAATGACATTAAAGTTTATGGTGGTTTTGTTGTTTATATGATGTTATGTGATATTCTAATCTTAGTCCATGCTTCTAGGCTATATATATATATATGTTTTTTGTACTAACAAACCCAAACCCCAAAAAATATTCTAGCCGAACCCGCGAACCAAACCCCTGAACCCGAACCCGAACTAGTACCAAAACCGACAACTTAGTTCATAATGATTACAAGTGCTTGCAAATTGACTATTATGTGAATGAGTCAAAAAGAGTTCAATAGATTTTGAATTAAAGTTGACCTAGTGAATAAGTTGTTTTGCAATAGATTTAATTGCATTAGTAAAAGGAAATTTAAAAGATTGAATAGCTAATATGGAAATATCTAAAATAAAAATATATATTTTTGAAATTAACTAGCTTTAAGTGTGAAAAGAGGGAAAAGTGACTTTGTGATTTGGGGATTTTGACATAAGGAAAAAGAAAAGGTTATAACTTATAATTTAGACTTAATCATTTGGCTTGTTTTTACTCTCCTATCGTCCATGGTTTGAGCTCTTCACTTCTAAGGGGTTTTGCTTGAAAATTTTGTGTGCAGTTGGAGCTTGGAGTTGGAAATTGGAAAAGGTTTGCAAATTTGTGGATTGTTTGCAAAGTGGTAACCTCCATTATTGGGAGCCAGCTAGATTAACCTAATTTTATTTTCAGACTATGTAATTTTTGAATGGTCTTCATGTTTTTTCCATGACCACACTAGGTGGTTGCATATGGCTTTCCTTGTGTAGGAATAAATATGAATTAAAAGTTATAGATTTTCTGCTTGTGCATTTTATAGTTGTAGGGTTTTCAGTTTTGGGAAATTGCATTTTACACCAAAAATATGGAAAAAAATTCCTGAAACATTTTGTGATATAAAATGTGTGATCTCCTCATTTTTATGCTCTAAAGGGTATTCTTTGTTTTTAGAAATTTTGCATTTTAAAATTTGAAGAAAATTAAACTCTCACTAATGGAGGATTTGATAATTTGCATAGTTCTTATTTTTTTGAAAATGTGAAAATTGGAATTTAGACCATGTTTGATCTTTTTATTTTGTGGGATGAGAAGTCTCCTTATGAAAACGAGATTAACTATATGTGGCAATGTGTGTGTCATGTTGTGCCTCATTTTTGTGCCAAAGTTATTTTGAACTTTTGGTCTTCTTTTGGTTGCTAGATCATCATATCCTATTTTTGTGTTTGCAAGGAACTATGAAGCCTTTGATTCCTAGGTGGATATGTAGGCAAGGTCATTTGATTGGTGCCCCAAGGAATAGGTATGGATCTAGGGCTTTGTCCTAATTGTTGGTTTGCTTGAGAAAAATCATTATGGAAAAATGTGTGCCCTTGTTTTCCACTCAGTTTGGAGAAACATAGTGACGTCACTCCTTGGTCTTATGACCTACACTCTCCTCCTTTTGTTGTCATTTAGAGTTGTGTCCAAATGGAGTTTGTGATGTCTGCTTGTACATTGATTGTGTTGTTGGACCCTCATGTATGACTTGCTTGGAAATCTAAGTATGAGACATGTGTATGCATTCTCATTATATGTTTTTTGTGGTTATCACCATTCCCATTGTATGTCATTTTTTGGTATTGTGATTAGAACATCCATGTTTAGTAGATGTATTGAATATAAATTTTTCATTTTGTAAAACTATTGTGCATAGTCTTGTTGATGTGTTTTTTGTGACCGCACCAACGCAGAATAAAGTCGCCAACGGCTACCCTATTCTCTCTTGATCAAAGTATCCAGCACGCTAAGATTGCGAGAGAGTTCGTGCGTTCAACTCCAAGGTTATTTTAGTGCGAATAGGCTCAGTTGGCTCGATGTGATTTGCTGGTATTTCAAGGGGACTTACGGAATTATTCAACAGCAGAGGAAGGGGTTTCCACAATTCGACAGATTTATCAATGAAGCATGGGTTTCCTATTCTAACTAGAAAGTACTGAATTTAAAGTGGTTGCAGGGTTAAGAAGGCTCTAATCTACTCTAAGGCGTGGGACATGGTGATCAATTCTCACAAGCTTCAACCAGGCTCTGCTTTGCCTCGCTTCGGACAGCCTCCACATAACCGGTGCAATCTTCAAGGGGAGTAACTAGAAATGTTCAAATTATAATTCAACAATGGAGACACCATCACAACGACGCATGGCAACATGAAGATCATAATCGAAGTTAAATCCGCAATATTCCAGTTGACCATGCAAGGCGCATTCACCATCAGCGAACACACTAGTGGTATGGATAGACTACGTTTTGTGTCAGACCACTCCACAATTACTAATCACCATTTCTGTATGAAAAGCCCAGGCCTCATTCACTCTTAGTTTCACTACCATTTGAATTTGGTATTGCATCACAGGCCTTCTGCGCTTACACTTCCACAACAAAGGCTGCAACCATCAATGCACCTCTTTATCATATGAGCGGTTCACAAACAGGCCAACAGCACCGGAAAATCCTTCTCCTCTTCTTCAAACTATCCTATCAATCTATACTGGGTTAAATGCTTAGTCATCTTAGCTGCCCTCCTCATTCCAATCTCGACCTAATTCTATTATCTAACTAATGAGATACAATAAATGAGGGGACTCCCCCTTTATATAGCTGGTCGTCCAACGGACGGCTGATTAATCGGCCGATGGCCCCACGCAAAGCGCCTCTAAACCTGGAACAGATTCACCATTCCTAAAACCGGCCCACCAAGAGGAGGTAATAAATGAGTCATTAATGTCCATCATCCTTCTAGAAGACTCCAGGCTTTCTTAAAACGCCTGCTCGCATCGTTTTGATTTTTCTTTCTTTGATCAGCAGTTTCCCATGAATCCTGCCTCCGCTGGACTGCAAAATTCCTATCGTGCTTCTGGCGAATCCCCTACCGACGATGATTCCTCCTTGATGTCTGTCCTTCAACTTGAATTTATTGCTTCACTTTCCATCTTGAGCTTTGAAAACATTTCTTCTTTGTCACTTGAGCTAGGCACATACTAAGTCTCAACACTTAGCCATTTTCTCCAAGTATTCGCTTCATCTCCCCAAGTCACCACCGTTTAGTCTCGACATTCCTCCTGCAAAACAAGCAAGGAGAAGAGCATCAGAACACTTCATAATATAAATTCACTTTACTTACCTGATTTTCATGCTCCGATCTTTGAGGTTTGAGCGATCTCCGGAACATTTCTCTTCTAGGAAACCCCTCTTTCTTCATAACTTTTCAACATCTGCATGCCATCTTGACGTCTTCATCCTAATATTTGAGTTTCACTTTAGCTTCACATTCTTCATGCCTTAGGCAAATTTCATCTTCCTCAAGGGCGTATCATAATTCATTTCATCGGTTGGGTCGTTGACGACTTTGATTTTATTCAACTCTGGCTCAAGAAGATTATCATCACGAAGAGTTTGAGCAAATTCACCTAGGCAGTCAACTTCAAATTCATTATCTGAAGCATTTTTCCTTTTGAAAACACATTTGATCCATTTTGCCTTAGAAATTTTTTTAAATTTTCCTTAGAAAATTTCACAATTCAAGTGTCGGTTAAATTCTTCATCCTGAAGGCCTTGGCGAAGTGCAGAAGACTTTAAAATCAACTTCTCATCGAAGATCTTCAATACCCAGAAGAAAATTTTCTTCAGAACGTGCCGAATTCATGGGTATACAACGAATGGGTTCATTTAATTTTTAAATTTTTAAACCTTAGAAAAATAATTCCTCATGAAAATTAATCTGGTTCTTCATCCCTGTGAGTATCCTGTCGCTCTGACTTGAATTTTTTTATATCAACTCTGTGAGGCTAGCATTATCTAACTCCTTCACTGGCAATCTTGTTCGTTTCTCGAGAAATTTCATCACTTCAAGTCTAGGCATAATTTTGTTAACACTTAGAAAAATATTTAAATTCCGTCAATGTTAGGCCTCAAGAAGGAATTTTCCTTAGAAAATTTTGTATTCCTCTTCATTCATCTTGCTTGTGAGGAATTTTTATCAACTCATTTAGAGAAATTTCTTTCAAATGCTTTGAGTGCATCTTGTATGTCATGGAGGATATTTTAAATTTCAACGCCTAGCACATTCTCCATCTTCACCTTAGGCGCACCTCACACTTAGAAGAAATTACTAGCCACGCCTTAGCCAATTTCACCTTTCATTCATCCAACCTTGAGCGCATTTTATATGTTGAGGTGGACAAACGCCACTGCCTTGACAATATTCACCATTTCATCTTCTAACATGGGCGCATTCAAGGTAGGGAGAAGAAAGTCATCACTAAAGTATTCCCATCTTGTATAACGCCTTGGCAACCTTTTATTTGTCTTTATCCTTACTTTGTCTTCACATGGCTTCCTTTGGGTGCATTCAAAGGGTGGTGGTGGCTAGTCAACATTTGGAAAATCCCTCCTAACTTGCATGGGCGCATATTACATGCTTAAGAAGATGGGCACATTTTATACATGATGAAGGATGAAACACCTTTGACTCCTTGATTTTCTTGTAGCATGGGCGCATTTTGCCTATGGTGGAAGATGAACTTCTTTGACTCTTTTGACTTTGCCTTGGAGTGACATGGGCGCATTCTAGCATGTGTGGAGGAATGGACATATCCTTAGAATATATTTTGCATGTCATCATTTTAGGTGGGCGCATTTTGAATGTGATGAGGGATAAAGCTTTTTCCAACGCCCTTGACTTGTTGACCATTGACCTTCTTAACATGGGTGCATATTGCCATAGGAGGAGGATATTTTTTTATACTTAGAAACTTTTCAAACACCTTGAATGCAAGCTGGGCGCATTTGGAGGTGGCAAGAGGATGAAACACAACACTTAGAAAATTTTCATGACTTCCAGCTGAGATGGGCGCATTTGACCTAGGGAGCAGGATGAACACTTAGAATATTTTTCATCAACTTCCTCAAAGTGGGCGCATTTTGCCAAGGCAGGAGGATATTTTGACACTTAGGAATTTTCCTGACTCTCCAGCTAGCTTCACTACGTCCTACTATTTATAGTAAGTCCTCCGATTTCCATACTTCTGAAGCTCGAAACGATTTGAAATTTTAGGCATAGGACCCTCATAACCTTGTCAGCCTGTACATTTTGCCATCCTGAGCTGACCTGCTAAAAATAACACATTTCTGAAGGTGGTTTACTATTTATAGCAACTGCTTGTTTCTAAGACCTCCACAACTCCGTTTGACTTGAAATTCGAATGACGTGCCCCTCATGTAAAGTGACTCCTCCTCATATAACACCGAGCCCGCCGCTGGCTTTCATTATTTTTAGCCAGTTTCTGAATGCCTTACTATATAAATAGTAAGTGTCTGATTGGTTTCATCAGTTGGATAGCTTTGAAAGATGTTGATCGAGGGGATACAACTGGCCAAAAAAATTCCGTATCTACCCCTTTTGGGTCCCAAGTCGGCAAACCCTCTAATTCATCTTGCATGCATATCAAAACTACCTTCGCTTGAACTTGTTTCCGCACTTTGCCTGCTTTTGTGGTTTTGATGCTACCGAAGTGGCTACTGCAGTGCATCCGCTAAAAATAGCAAGTTGTCAAGAAGTGATTACTCGCTTCCATATCACTGTAGAAGCTCTTTGAAACCTTAGCAAGGAATATACATGCAAAGAAAACCTAACATGTCCCCAAAATAGCCTCGGCTGAATTCAAAGTCATTATCTCAATTTTGCATAAGTTATACCATTGCTAGCGCTCTCAAAACCCGCATGAATCAGTATTACGTAATCAAAATTTTTGCATATAAACCCTGAAATTTGCTTTGGAAGCTGAACTGCTAAAAATAGCAAGTTGTCCATTTCAGCTCAAAATTTTGCCAGTGAGTAGCCTGACGTGTTCTGAATGTAGCATGACTCTCGAAACTTCAAAAATGCTGATGGAACACCCTGAATTGCACACTTACTAAAAATAGTAAGTTGTAAGAATCTGATGGAATTTTAGTGGAAACTTGCTGGAAGCATACTGACATCAATGTTAGTCTCAAATTTCAATTTATTCACTTAACTTGACCTCAAATTCGCTGGAAAGTTCAAAACCCTAATGCTACAGACTTAGCCAAAATTTTCACGTTTAAGCTCACAAACGAGCACATCCCCCAAAAGACAGACGGCAGAAAAGAGAGACAACAACAAAACAAACCAAAAGCGAAGCCAAAAGACCAAAACGAAGCAAAAATTAGGGGGTCCCCATTTGCAATGGGGCGATGTGTGAAAAAGGTCACAACAAGTCCTGGGTGTAGTAGGATAATATTTATATTTTATATTTCCTAGTTACATTGGGAGTTGAACAATTACACTAGATGTTAAACAATCATCTAGAAGATGAACTAAACAATCATTTTATATTGATAAATACATACAATGTATCTCATGTTGATCAATGGATGAATGGTTATGAGTTTCAATGAACATTTTACTATTGTCCCATCCATTTCATTTGTTAATATCTTCATCTGCATTCGTTTCTAGTCCTACATTGGTACCAGAGCAAGTTATTCATTCTCCATTCTCACAATAAAATAATCCTTCAATCATTTTAGCTTTCCAATAAATGTCCTATGTGTTTTTCATCTCTGCATGCCCACATTTATTTGAATCTCTGTGTTTATTTATTTTTTCCTTGCAAATATTGTAACCAGCAAGTTGCCTATGCAATAATTCATTGTTTCTGTTGGCATTTCAATTCGCACCTTGGTATGCGAATTAGAAAAAGACAACTATGCATAGATTAACTGCTCTTCGAATTAGCAAGGGAAGCTCCCTCTTTGTTGATGTTGCTTAAAGTAAACTAATACTAATTGCCAATCTTTTTGTTCAGCTAAGAGCACAAGGTTATAAAACTCTAGCACCATAGCTGAGATTTTCTCTTTTTGAACTTCAACTACGACTAAGCCTACTCTAATGACGCTTTTAAAAACTCAAGTAAACTCAAAGCTTGAGTTAAAAGTAAACAAGGAATTGATTCTTTGACACAAAACTCACATAAACTCATTCTCAACACACACCTTAAGACTCATTATACCTTTAGATGCAAGCTCAAATAGAGATCATATAAGCATAACACATAAAACGGAAACCTGAGACAATAGATCAAAGCAGCAAAGCAGGCATAAGATTTCCTTTTCTCAAATTTTAAATAACAAAGATTACACTTCTAGGACAGCAGGATTGTAGCAATAACAGGCTTACAGTTTAGGGATCAACCAGAATACATTAACACAAGTAACACATGGATTGAACAATATCTTGCAGCAAAGGTAGGCATACAAGCTTGCTCTTACACTAAGTGAACTGACATTGAATAACAACTTGCAAGAAAAATAGGCTCAGCAATTCGCTATCACAATAACCGTTAAAGAAAAATGGGCAAGGTTGCCCTTATTTATATACAAGCAAAGGAGTAGGGAACACTAAAATCTCCTTGCTTTTACAACCAAGACTTTCCTACATGCAAGCTTTGTTTCTAAAATTAAAACAAGATAACTATCTAACAACCTATGAAAGCAAAAAAAGGGAAAGTGCCAACTATTACATCTTGATTCTTTCTCTTTCACAAAGAATGGATAAAGATGAGACAAGAATAGAAAGAAAGCTCGGAGAAAGCGTTGAGTTAACTGTTGCTTTTGAGTTCTATTCTTGGAAAATATCACTTCCCCAAAGAGGTGACTCATTGAGGAAACTCAATCAGCCAAAAAGCTGATTTGTTCTTGATTTCAAGTGGAGAGTGTTGCATGCTGAAAATCTTGATTTTTTACTGTAAACTTGACTAGGTTCGGAAACCTTTTTGCACAAACTGCTGAAAATAGAATGCTGATTTGCTTTGAAAAAACATTTTT
>VDFB02247524.1:0-10029 GCA_007258455.2 Sequoia sempervirens | reverse complement strand
AAAACACATATTTTTTCAGTATTACTAGGTCATTGCCAAAGTAAAGTGAAAGACTTTACCTATCATTAATGCTTGATGTCTTCTCTTGATTGCAAAGAAGTCCTCGCATGCCTGCCATTAAGAGTCCAATATAGTTAAATATATTCATCTAATCAAATAAGCATTTGTAAGAACAAAATATTTATGAACACAATATAACAGAAAATATAAATATATCATAAAGCATTCAAAGCAAAATGTCCCTATATAGTTTAATGTGTTAACAAACACAACTTCGTTGGTATGTTGACAATCCACATAATTGGTTCACCTCTCGATGCTCCCGCTTTCCTGCAAAATAATTGTAATAAATGGGGGTAGTACTCGTACTTGTAACACTCCCACATCAAATCATGCTTACAATATTGCATGCACAACAATAAGAGTTTTGATTGGAGCATTATATGCAGTTCAAAATCTTTAATAAGGATAATGTTGTTGTTATTATATTTGATGTATGATGTATGCAAGTGATAAAAATGTAACTATGATATGATTAAATAATGGATAATGCTAATTTGAACAACCAACTGAAAACTAAATAATTTGTATGCCTCAAAATAATGTAAACATTGAGTCCATAAATATAGAACAGTATATTGAATAATGAAACAAAGAACATAAATATAAAATAGTATATTGATAAATAAAAACATGAATTTAGTTATTCTAGGTGTACCGACAAGAATAAGCTCCCTTTTAAGAGGAATGTGCATAGGTTGCCTTAGTAAGCTCTGATTTTTGTAGAGGATATTCGGTGAAAGCAGAGGAAAATTCGTAATGAAAATGACCTTGGAAATTCCCTCTTATAAAATCATTTGAATGTGTAAATTGAATTTTCACAGGAAACAATATGTCATTTCATTTTGCAGTGCCCATTTATGCCTAAGTTCTATCGTGGATTTTAGGAAATCAATTTTATATTTGGTTTAATTGACAAAATAGGTGGCTTGCATAAATTCAGTCATATATATGAATTATAATATGTTTTTTGTTTTATTATATGTACTAACCTGAATTTTGCAGAGGATATCAAGTGAAAGCATAGGAGAATTCATAATGAAACTGACACTGGAAATTCCCTCTTATAAAATTATTTGAATGTGTAAATTGAATGCATTGAATTGTGGTGATTGATTTTCAAATTTGAATTTTCTTGCGAAACAATGGATCGTTTCATATTGCAATTGTCATTTATATCTAATTTCAATGGTGCCTTAAATGGAAAATAGCCTATTTCTAATTATCAATAAACCTATTTCAACTTTTATATTATATGTGGGCTCACCTATTTTACATGTGGGTCCATTTAGAGGTGGTCGCTTAACTTTCAACGCGACCATTACGTAACGCCGGCCGTAAGCAGCCCCAGCGCAAAAGAACAAACAAATAAAGAACGCAAATATTTTTTTTTTAAAGAAAGATCAATAGTCATCATACCAATATTAAATGATCATATACATACTCATATACATCATTCCATTAAACACAAACAACAAAATCAACCATGTCCTTTGGGGCCCCACGAGGTCACATCGAAAATAGACATTACTAAACATCATCTCATAAGATATCAAAAAGGAACTATAAATGACAACATTAGATAAATACATACATAAATTCCATCACAAGATAAACCCATGGGAAATTAAATAGCCAATTAAAATTACAAAGTAGATAAATACATTACATCATCTTTCAAATGTTACATCATCAATATAGTTACATCATGAATCCCAAACATGTGGGATGAATACAATATACAAGATTATCAAATAAAATGAGATCAACTGGAATAAATCTTCAACTGGATGAGACTGAAGCCACGAATGCTGATGGGGAACCCAACAGTGTGCGGAGCACGTTCCACCCGACCACCCCCATGCTATGAGGTGACAGAGAAGTAACTCCGACCAAGAATGACAACAAAAGTACAACCATACAAAAAGTACCAACATAGATCCATCACACAATACACCGATTAAAATGAGCAACCAATAACATCAAATCACAATGTCATAAAAATGCAAGATCGTAAATCCAATATAAATGAGATCATACAACACATACTAAAGATGTATCAAATCAATTTAAATCAATTCAAACAACAATCTAAATCAATTCCCATAACCCACTTCCAGAGGAACACAATAAAGCAAACACATGGGCAACTAGGGGAGAGTGTCATCGCATAGCCTACATGGGTTCTCCTGGCCCTTCCTCCAAACTGAGGCGCCGGCCCCCATCTATGGATCTCCTGGCCCTTCCTCCTACTTGAGGTGCCGGCACCATAGGGTAGCTCATGCGAAGCCGTAGACCTCTCGTGAGGACAAGGTCACGACCTTGCCAACCACGGCCTTCTCAGCTTTCCATTAGTCTGCGGAAGCACTAATGAAGACGAGGCATCCATATTTTAAATCTTGTAATGATATTACTACCCAACCCTCCTAAGTTAATTATTAAGTTATCACTTGTTTACTAACTCACTCGTGGGTTCTCCTGAGCCCTTCCCCTTAAACGGGGCGCCGGCCCCCACGAGGAGCCACTCTCCCTAGAGACCCAACCAAAACCAGAAAGAAATAGGGGTTGTACCATGTCAATCATGATCATCAAAATACAACAACAAAAGCAACATACGAGGCATAGACCATCTCGCAATTTAAACACCATAGCATAATCTCGTAAATTCGGTACTCCCCATCAATAAAATATAACTCAACAGAACTCAAGATGAAAATTCAATAAAACCAACATCCTCTGGAAGACTAAAGTGTTAACACAAAAAGGGTTCCCACATCAATGAATTAACAAAGCCCCAAACCCAACAAGGCAACAAGATTTAATAAATAAAAGAGATAACTTATTTTAATTCCAAGGTAGATTTCAAAATAATTTCCATTCCTAAAATACAGTCATACTTAAACCAGAATAAATAAACAATGCTGTTTTACTTTCCTAATTGATTTTTCTATTAACATTATCCTTTCAAGATTGTAATTTAACAAAATCAATAAGACAGATTTCTTTCTATTTTACTATTATTTTCATTGTAACAATTCTGCTTTATTTTAATCAGAAAAGAAACAAAATCTATATTTTTTTAAATTAACAGAAAATATAATTTAATCAGAAAAGAAACAGAATCTACATTTTCTAAATAACAGTTAAATTAACAGAAAATATAATTAATCAGAAAAGAAACGGAATATTTATATATATATTTTTTTAAATAAATAAATAATACTGCAACAGAATAAATAAATTAATCAATATATATAAATATATCCACAAATATAAATAAATATATATATATGTAAATATATATACATATATAAATATTTATATATATACATATATATATATATAAAATAAAAATCCGCACAGAAATTAATATATAGAATTCGCGTATTAAAATTAAATTCAAATACTTACAAATTTAAATGGGAATTTTAATTCCCAACACATATGCATAGTAAACCCCGCCGGCCGTGGGCAGTCTACGGACTGTGCACGATAGTCCTTCAGACTACCGTGGACAGTCCGCAGACTGTCACGGTACCGACAGCAGTGTGGTGGGTACGGCCGAGGCCGTCCCCCACACAGCCCTAATATACATAAACATAAAATCAACAATGAATTCTGCGCACAGTGCGATGGAAAGAAATAATACGGGTTTGAATAAATTCAAATTTCCATTCAAAATTTCATTTGTTTGAAATATATATATGTGTATATATATATACATTTATATATATATATGTATATATATATATATCTAATATATATATATATATATAAATATATGTATATATATATACACAGAAGTTTGAACATTACAATAACAGGGAACAGAGAATTATTGTACACATTCAATTCACTGTGCATGTGTGAAATAAAAACAAAAATGTTTTATAAGATATATATATATATATGAACCAGCAATTCGTGGAAAGGAAATTCTTCTCAAATTTTTATTTTTTTTTAAAAGAAAATGAAATAACAGAATGTTATTCATTTCCCAGAGCAATAAAAACCCCTTTTAATAAACAACCACAACCCAGAAACCCCAAAAATTTCATTAATCAAATAACAATTCCCAATTTCTGGTTAAACATTCTTTGATTAAACCATAACCCCAATAGAGTTTTCTTTCTACAATTATTTCATTTTCAACCTTAAATATAAATTTCACACACAGAGAGCAATTCCTATTTAACAGAAAATAAACAAATAACAAGAATAGAACCTAGTGTCCTACGCTTGCAGCAAACTGTAGAAGCCTTGCCCCTCTTGCTGCACTATTTCTTTGCTGCAAATCTTCTAGCAACAGATCCAAATCTTCCTTCCTCTTCACCAATTTTCTCCAAAAATAGAAAAAGAACTAAGGACATAAAAATGATTGGAAATAAAATTTCTCCAGCATTCGAACCCAATCCCCTCAAACAAAGAAAAACTCTTAATAAATTCCATGCCCAGGAATCCTTTCAATTCCTCTTCCCGTGAATACCAGAGGTCACATTTCAAGAAATAAAATCAAATAATATTTAACCTTAATTCCTTTTTGTTGCCCTTTATGTATTTATATTTCCATTTTCTTTTTATCATGCATTTTGACAACTAATAAATTTCAACTTCAAAATTGAACTTTTATTTGAATATATAATTATTGTCTTCACAATACATTATTAATTAATTACTTCCTACATTAGAAATAATTAAAATAAACCATTTACAAGATTCTAAATAAGTATCCATTAAATTTCCTCTTATTATAATAATTATCTTTCTTTCAAGATTATTTGTTCATAACAATTTTAAATCAATTTATCTAATAATTATCACTTTTACTTTTTAAGAAATTAGTTTCGATTGATCAATTTGTTCTAAATCATTTGATTTAACTAATTGATTATGATTTTAATTTCTAATTATATTTCAAATAACCTGCAATTTCACTTATGATCTAATCTAATTATTTAGACATGACTACTAACATATTATATTTTCCACACAATCAAATAATATGCGAATCAAATGAAGCAATACTACGATACTCACACAAAAGTTCTAACAACCACACCAGGGTATTGGCATCCTCCCCTTAAAAATTCGGATTTACTCTGGAAGTCAAGCTCAATGGTAAATTACTAACAATATCAATGATCCTAAGCATCAACACCATAAATTAAAACACATCATTTAAACGCCATCAAGTAAGCCATGAAAATTAAACATGGAATGCCCACTGCGAACCCCAAAGGACAATCACACGATAATTACTGCACAATTTTTTTTTAAAGTAAACATAACATACATGTAATACATATTAAGTCATAACATGAATTTCATTTAAATAGATTCATTAACACATACATCCCTTGGGGTACACGAGGAGTCATTACATGACTTAGATCCATACAACAACCATAAAGAATAAAATCTAAAGATATAAAGTAAGCATTAACAAATATAACACATACATGATGATCAATGATAAGAAACCATCTGAATACGCAAATACATCATAAGCATGATCATCCAAACACATTGAATAACAACTGTCATAGCCAATATCCACACCAAGTTTAACATTTCATTACAGTACAATGTTTAAGAAGTACAATGATACAAAAGTGTTTCCAATCATGAACGAAAACCATACAACAAGATAACATGATGCACAATATCATAACTGGTTCCAAGATAAATACAATTCTGGAGTTTCCGCAACAGCACCAATCCACACCTCTCGATCCTCGACTGGGGACCCAATGGGGTGCTTAGCACGTTCCACCCGACCATGTGAGTCTGAAGACCCACCCCCCGTGCTAGGAGCTAACAAGAAAGAGACCTCAACCAAGAACATCCAACAAAGAACCACAAGACTCAGCATCATACAAAAGTATCATAACACTCAGGAATTACAATGACATAATCAACCACATCCAAGAGTCATAAATCTCATCACATAAATCAAAGCAATAACCAATAAACAAATAACCAAAGGATGATCATGAAACACTTCCAAAAACATAATACAATTCCAATAACATCATATAACAGTACCATAAGAGTACAAGGTCAAAACCCAAACATCAACAAGATTTATACAAGACCAAAGAATACACTAAAGATCAAATAGGGTAAAACCATAAATCAATTCAAAACAACTATGTTTCATTAGTTCAAGACAAAGAACCACTTCTAGAGGATTTCCAAAGAAGCAACATAATAAGTATGTTAGAGAGAGTGTCATCGCATGGCTTAATACATGGATTCTCCGACTACCACTAACTAGTTAGCCCGCCTACCTAATTATTCAACAACTCGAGCGCTTAGGAGCCGCTTCCATCTATGGTTATCCAGATTACCTATTTCCCAAGGCACCGCTCCATAGGGTTGCTCATGCGGATCCATTACCCTTCGCGAAGACAAGGCAATGAACATGCCAACCACGGCCTTCTCAATCCCCTTTAGTCTGTGGTAGCACTAAAAGGCGGATGAGGCATCAATTATCTTTTTAATGTGATTCTACCCACCCCCTAGTTAATTATTTAAATTATCACTTATTAATTTCACTCTAACGAGGGCTATCCTGGCGCCCCTTTGTGCGCCGACCACCCACTTAGAGCCACTCCCACCCTAGACACTCAAAACATAAAAACCAAATCCAAGGGTTGTACAACATAACAAGTACATTAGATCACAACAGAGAAGCATGCAAGGCATTACCCATCTTGCCATAAATACATAATCAAAATCTCAACGATTCATGTACAACCCTTTCAAAGACATGAAACCAAAACACTTGCCACAACAAGGGCACATAAAAAGAGGAACATTAACCAATAGTAAAATAAACCTCTGGAAGATTCTCATAAAGTTACACTAGGGTTTTCCCATGAAAATCTGACAACAATAAAAGAAAAACCTTAAAGAACTATTTTCAATTCAATTATGATGAGAGAATACATCAAAATAAGATCAACAACTCCCTTAAACAACATCAACAACTTCAATACGAACTAAATCAGACATCCAAGGAAAACCTCTATTTTCTCCTCTCGGAATACCCATAATTCAAAGAGCTTTTCCATTTGACTCATTAACAACTCAAGCAGAACCACCAATCACGACAAAGATAACATTAACCGATTTACCACTTAGGGTAAAGAACCAAAAGAAAACATATGGGTTCCCAATGAATAGCAACATACATTAATTGAGAGAAAATCCCCAAACTCAAAATCATCTCACGAAAAGTCACACCAAACATCCTAATAACATATCCATTTATTCAATAAGAAGTAACTTGAAACAATCTAAAAAGAACATTACTTTAAAGATCAATCATTTCCAATCATTTAAGGACATCACAATATTGTGAAATGAAGATAAAATCTAATGTTTTAAGCCATAAGACACTATTCACAAGTATACACTTCCAAACACAAATTAAACAAACTCAATTTACATATTATAACAACAATCTCCCTTCGAAGATCAACCCACTCAACCAACAATTTGATCCTGATATCAATCACAAGTATTTTCTAGAACTGTTCTTATAGAAATCCCACAAATCAACTATTAAAAGAATATGAGGGAAATTGACTTAGAAAAGATCATTTAATTTTATTCATTTACATAAACCCTTTGTTTAACTAAATATAATTAATCAAAACATTTATCGAATCAACAATCATTCACTAGCCTTTATCGTAATACCCAACTATTTAAAGTTTTCAAACTTATTTACTTCCATTTATCTTATAAATCAATTCTCCCACCTAGACAGAAATAATCCTTATAACCATAAAGACATTCCTTTAATTTAGGCATTATTTCAACGTTCTTATCACTTATTTTAACATATCCACTTAATTTAATTAAGAGAATATTTACTACAAATAATTATATTTAAAATAACTATATCATTTATAAGATAACCATCTCTATCGACTGTTTAATACAAATCCTAATTATAACTTTAAAATGTAATACTAAGATGACAATTCTACAAATTACAACTTTATTATAATACTAAAGTGACAATACTAATGAATTATTTCACATAGTAGTTTTGATAAATAATTATCATTCATAGCCTCATTAGATAACAAAAAGGGTAATTAAAACCATTTAACATTTAATCAGTATCATTTAAATTAATTAACCTATGAACCTGGTATTTATCCTCACTTAAAAATAACTTTATCATTTAACCTTCAAGTAAAAGAAACTATGTAAATGTAAAATCACTTATCTCCTTTAGTGAACCCTATAACTTAATTAACCATATAAATCGATTTACTTTAACTAAATACACAGTTCATTTATCTACAACAAAATTAAATACCTAATTCAATAATGTTTATTCCATTAAAATCTTTTGTTAAATAATATTTTACTAAGCACCTATCGAAATAACCATTTTCTCTTTAATTATTTACCTAATTCATTCCCTGGCACAATAATTCACAAGTAATTGTAGCAATATTTTATTCTAAGTAACCAACTACCTATTTGCCAAGAGTATCCATTAGCCAATCCTAAAAGCATGTGAGGAGTTTAGATATTAAGATAACATTTATTTCATTCTAAAAGAAATATAAAAACAATTAAAAGATATCATGAAATTAATACTATAAAATTAAATTACCAATTAAGAGAACATGTAAGAAAATTCAAGATATACTTAATATTATAATTTTCCTTAATTTAAATCTTACGTTAAAATTTTTTAACCTATTTTTCCATCCTAATTTAGATACAATGATTAGTAATATTCAAAAGGACATATGTTTCTTCCTAAGGTAACAAATGTGAGAATTCTAACTGCACCATCCTTAACACCTAATGACTAACTACCTGGCAAGATTTCATGCCAACAATTAATAATTTTATTTATTCAGAACAAGATTCTCTAATTATATCTCACCTCAACCAATATCCAACCTAATTATTATAAACAAATATATATATATAATCTTCACTTTCTAATTAAAAATAAGAGATCATTTATCTAGCTGGGATAAAAATCTAATCCTTCACAGCACAACCTTAACCTAAATAAAATTAATATTTTACTTATGATTGATTTTATATTTTATTTATTCAATTCTTTTAATATAAATAAATCATTTCCCTCCAAGTATTACTTCCCTAATAATCAATTTATTTTAACCACTAAGTTTAATAACTAACAAAACGTAGCTTATTATTATAATAAACCCTTAACATCTTTATTATTTCTCTATTTATCTCAAAACCTATCATACTAGCAGACCAAAATTTAATTTAACTCTTTATAAATTATATTTATTATCAGCAAAACGCAACCATAAGGGAGCAGCTTGACATCAGCCTCGTATTTTAAGCATAACGCCAAAACTATAATCTGGGTATTTGAGATTTTTGGACAGCAAATAGAAAACTGGAATTTGGAGAAACCCTTTAAATTTACCAGCAAACTAGTTTGTATAAAAAAAGTTATGGATGACACAATTAGACTGTTTGAATAGAGTCACAGGAAACAGTTTACCAGTATAACAATATATATCTATTTTTATTTTTTTTACAAACATAATATAATATGTATATATATATAAACAATCGCAATAGATTTAAAATATTATAATTTAAATCAACATTTTAATGGATCTTTAATCCTAATCTCACATCTATAAATCTATAAAGAACTAGAGGTTCATCAATAATAAAATAGATGAATTTTCATTAAATCACTTAAGAATATGAAAGGTAAAATTTACCCAGAATACAAATAAATTTCAATCATGGAAACCCCTTTAACAATGCACACAAAGATTTAAAATTTATTTTTCAACAATCACACACAGAGATTTATAACTCTTTTTTTTTTTTACAAACACATGTTCAAATTTAAAATTTATTTAATCATGACAGCCAAGAGTATTATTTAAGCCTCTACAACACTCTATATTTCAGAGAGAGATTCCAAAAGAACTG
>VDFB02247523.1:0-11837 GCA_007258455.2 Sequoia sempervirens | reverse complement strand
AAATAAATAAAATATTGATTTTATTTATTTAAAAAGAAAGGAAAGGGAAAATAATTAGATAATTAAATAATAAAAAATAATTATTTAATTATAGAGGAAAGGTGGAGTTTTAAACATTAAATAATTAAAAGCAATTATTTAATGGAGAGGGAAGGGATAATTAAATAATTGAAATAATTATTTAATCAGGGAGATAAAGAAACGATAAATAATTAAATAAATATAACATTTATTTAATTATAGAGAGAAAAAGGCTAATGAATAATTAAATAATTGAAATAATTATTTACTTATAGAAGAAGAGGGAAAAGCTAACTTTTGAATTAAAATAATATTTGATTAAAAAGTGGGGAAAAATGACCATTTAATGCATAAAGAAGCATAAATTTGAATTTAAAGCGGGTCCAAACAAGTGTGAAAATGTAAAGAGATACATTTTTCTATGCTACAAAACCCTTAGCTTTTTGATGCATCAACTCCCAATTTTCATTAGCCATGATGGTAAGTTTTACACTATATATTGTAGCCCATAGATCTCTATCTATGAGCATATCTTCCATTTTAGCTTCCATAACCCAAAATTACTGCCATTAAAATTCTCCATCTCAATCATTTTGAATGTTCTTGCCATATTTTTCCTATAATAAGGCATGAAAAATAAAGCAAGAAAAGTTCCCACTAAAGCAAATATTAGTACAAAAACCATATAGTGCCCCTCAGTTTGCCTTGTTGTTTCTGACAGTTACTTGGTTGTATTGGACATTATGATACTTTGATGCATAGTTATGATGATACTTGATGGGACTTTTATCACTGATGTTTATGCGTATACCATGCTTAGTAGATTAGTTTAATTGATTATGTGGGTTGTTATTGATATGAGTATTATGCAATTATTCGATGTATGTTCTTATCATGATTTGGTTTCTACTTATTGTGCCTTGATGTATTTTGGTGAAGGGGAATAGTGTTGTATCTCTCGCTTGCGAGTGCCCTGTGACGCAACGATTTTTGTTTCAAAGTGTGTTTGACTATTTGTCTATGTACTTGATCGACTATGTGGTTTGCTGCAGGCTGTAGGTACCAGTCATCAACTCTACCTGAATTTCCAGGTTTGAGCGTGCCTTAATCCCAATCGATGTTGTTGATTTGGAGATAATGTCAGGTCCCCTACGTTGAACCATCATCCTTGATGAGGATGAGTGTCCATTTGTCATTCCCTATCTGTGTGGTTAGTTCAAGTTGAACTGTCAATATTGTTGTTGTTGTTGTGCTTTTCATTTTGCTTCATGGTCTGGTATTGGTTGATATTTTGTACGTTTAAATTAAATCAGTTAGTTTGTGCTTTGATTGAGTATTGCACTAAAATAAAGTTAATAAGTCAAAATCATTTTTGATAATTAAATAGATGCTTTTATATAATTGTAATATTGACAGAATAAAATATTAATACTATTTTATTTGATTTAATTAAATTAAAACTTATGGCTTGATAAAGAAATATTAAAAATAAATATATCAAATTATCGCAGTGTGCAAACAAAATTAATGAAAGGATAAATATTATAAAAGTTGATTTTGATGTGCAAATAAATAAAATATTATGTAAATAAGTTAAATATTGTAAAAAGTTGAATTATTGAGTATAGATATATTATAATATGTATATAAATACGTATCTTTGAGTTGTGTCAGTTAAGAAGGTGGGGAAAGTTAAATAAAATAATTGATTTAGAGAAGTGGATGTTGCAACGGATTGGGGAAATAGTTAATAAATTAGTTATTTTGCAAAAATCAAGGGGGCTCTTGGTTATTCTTCTAGAAACTAATTTGTATTTCTCTCCCGTGAATAATTTTCTTGTTCTTGGAGGTTTTTCATCTGGGTTTTGGGAAAAAGCTTGAATTGAGTTTGGCATAAGTGATTTTGGGGAATTTGTAGAAGAAATTGGAGCCGTAAGTTGGAATTTGGGAGGTCTCTGCATCAAGAATTCAACTCTGACAAGCATATAAACTAGGTTCCATTATATCTTCTCCATTTTAATGTTGGATTAGAAAATGAACAATGCATGATTGTGCTATTTGAAGAAAAATAAATTTTAGAATTTGAGCTGTGCTTATTCTGTAAATTCCATGCAGCCTTTGGAAATTCTTTTCTTTTGAAGCATTTTGTTGTTTCTATTTATTGCTCTATATTTTTATTTTCATATCGAAGTCTTGTTTCATTTTTGCAATCAAAATCCTTTCTTATTATGGATTTTACAGTTTCAAGTTTCAGCCCTGTTCTTGGTAATAGATGGCGTGTGGCTGTGGTAAATAATTTGTTGCCTATAAGAATTAAACTATGGCTTGCATGAGAGCTCTTCCAAACTCATTACAAATGATCTCAATCAATTAAATGAAATTTGATGAACTGTCTACCCCGTGGATTGTTCCTTTTCTTGTTGAAAATCTATACTATGTTTCACCAAGAGTGCTTACCTTCAAATTCTTTGTAGATTGGGATGACTGCATAATGTTCTTGCTTGAAATCGAAATGGGAATGTATATTGGATAAATGTTTTGTTGACCTTGAACATGGTATTTCAATCTATATTTAATTTATTCCTCTTTGCCTCTATCATGAAACAAATTTAGGTTAAGTTGTCATAGCTGTCTCGTTGCACGCGTCCATCATAAATAGTGTTTTGATTTCATTCCATGGCAACTTGTTCTTTATGAACAAGTTAGGAATTAAATGCTTATTCTTCTAACTTGAAATGTAACAAAATTTAATGGGATTTCAATTGATTACATTATTCCAAATTTCTCTCTTTGTTGCATTGAAATATTCACCCATGTTTATAAAGTATGGCCCGAATGAGAATTGTATTGTTTTATTCAGTTTTCATTCGAAATTTCAATTCTTACAATTCAAATACATATTGTAAGCCACCGTCTTCAATTTGTGATATCGATTGATATAGTTATAAGTGTAAATTAGTATTGATGGCATTTGATTTTAAACAAGTCGTTGGATATAGGTTTGTACGAGCGGTGGATAAGTATGATATATACCGCATGTTATACATGCTTCTGCCTGAAATGATACCTAGATTGGTAGCTTCGCTACCCATGCACGTTCCTTTCCATACGCCCGATGGGAGTAAGTCTCACTTGTTTTTGATTATTGCTAGTCTAAACCATTTATTTATGCAGTTCTCAAAATATCAAATTTAGCTTTGAATAAGCATAAGTTGCATATAGATATAGGTGTCTAATACATATAGAATAAATCCTTGTTTAGTGGCGATGGTGGTAAAACTATTTTTCTTCAATTTTGATGTAGATAAGCCTTATTAGTAATTTGTCATATATGAAGTTATACATTTTGATATATTGGGATTGTCAGTAAATTATTAAAATCACTGCATTTAGATCACTATGATTTTGATACCATACAGTTAGGTTGCATATTAAATTTTATGAATATCACAAAGATCATCGTACTGTTGTTTGTAAATTGACATTTATATATCTATATTTATATCTATATCTATATATACATGTACATAAATAAATAAATAAATATATATATATATATATATATATATATATATATATATATATATATATATATATATATATATATATATATATATGTATGTATATATGTATGTGGGCATATAGATGTAAATATTTATGAATACATTGTGATATTTAAATGTATGACTTTGACAACAACATATTTCTTTATTAAAACTTATAAATATATATATGTATGTATACATATATATATATATATATATAAGTATACATTGACATCAAGGTTTATAAAAATATCGCTGTATAGTAATTTATCACTTAGGTAATAGTATTATGTTTAATACATGTATATGTATACACGTATGCATATGGTGTTTCTAGCTAAAGTATATTTCCGCCCTTAATTCTAATTGAATATGTTGGTTGAATAAATGAAATAGGGGAAAAACAAGATAAGGTAGAATTGATTTATTTGTAATTAAATACATGAGAATTTGATTAAATACATGAGAATTTGATTATATGGAATAATATATTGTGCTGTGAATTAAGATGGACTCTTGGTGAAAATGAAATATTTTCTTGTAATCCCATTCTAGATTTTGTGTTCTATTATTGCTTTGAGTTGTATAAAGTAAGTGAATGATTTTGATCTGGAAATAATTGTGGGTTATTGTGCAAATGTTAAGTCATTGTGGGAAGTAGAGGTTCGAAGTCTTCCAAAGGCTTGGGAAATATGTTGTGGGTGAATTGTTGTGTTGGACCCTTGTATTGATTGAAATTATACTTGATATGCATTACTGTAGGTTTTAGCCATGAATTACTTTCTTGTTATTATAGTTGTGTATGAGAGCAAGATGGCCCATGTCTTGCTTGGTATATATATATATATATATATATGTGGTTTTTCGCCCACATAAATAAAAGTCTATAATCTCTCTATTGATTTTATTGGTCTCTTATCTACTAGTAGGGTATGTGTAGGATCATCATGGAAAAAACATGCCCTTAAGTAAGGCAAAAATTTAGAAAAAAATCGAGTTAGGCAACTTGGACATGTAAATTTTGAATTGCTATCTATATTATTTCAAAATATGTAAGAATAGAATTTGTAGAAAATTGAATGCAGTTTCTAAACTAATAGGTTTATTAAAAAAAAATCTATTTCATGAAAATTTGAAATTTCAATTTAGTAGTACTTAAATTTCAATGAAAAAATAAGAAGTATGTGTCTTTCTGACCACCCTAACCACAATAAAATGATAATATTTTTTTATAAGATTTTAGATATAAGTAGAGGACTCATGCCCAAATGTGATGCATATTTTTTTGTAATTTTTTTCCCAATAAATAATTAATTACGAATTTTTTATTACAACTTTTTAAAAAATATAAAACTCAGATGTCCTAATTAACACCTTAACTTGGTAAAAACTGAAATTCAATTCTTTTTTATATCCTATAGTATGGAAGCATAGAATGTGACTCATGTGTTTCAGATTGAAAATGTGATACCGTTTGAAAGCTATAGATGTTTTTCAATCATCCTAATAATCTAGACTTAGTCATAATTTAAATAGAAATGAATAATACTATTTATCAAATTCAAAGTAAATCTTAATAACCATTATGGAACGCTTTAGAATCTCCTTCTTTAAAACCCTTTTCATTTCAACAATTTTAAGAAAGCTCTAGCCATTATACTCCTCTACACATACCCACATATCGCTTAATTTTGGCCCCTTCATGATCCTATACATACCTAGGGGAGTGGCTCTAATGAATGTATGCACAAAGGAGCATTAGGGTAACCCATGTGGGAGTTTCTTAACTCAGTGACAACTTAAAATGAATTAGGGGTTGGGTAGATTACACATTAATCAAGATAAGTGAATGCCTCACCCATGCCTGTAGTGCTTGTTTAGGCTAAGGATGGGTTGAGAAGGCCTGGTTGGCAAGACCAACTTCCTTGTCCTCACGAAAGGAAGATTGGTTCTGCAAGTGTCACCCTATGTAGTCGGCTAACCTAGTGAGAGGCTATTAGGGTAACCATAGATGGGGGCTAACTCCTAGTGAGAGAGGCTATAAGGGTAACCCATGTTAGGGACCATGTAATGACACTCTTCCTGGTGACTAAGACATTCCCTTGTTCTTGTTCTCCTCATGGGCTGTGATCACAGCAATGTGCTCTTTTATTTCATGTGTCCTAATATGGTAATGTCAGCTTGTTCCTCCTGCTTAAATTCATTATGTCAATTGTGGTCATCTTGTCAAGCTATTGTTGGTGGGGACTAGGTGTTATCTCCTAACGGGAGAAACTTTGGGTTCCACATGGTTAGGGTGAATGTGCCTTGTACTCATTGGGCTCTAACTTATTCGCGGTTTGTGAGATTACCTGGATATGAAGACTTTTGAAAATTTGTAAACTCCATTAACGGGATTATATTTCATGTACTTGTCTTATACCATAAATCTATTAATGCTTTTGATGTACGCTCCTCACATGTGTATGAGGAGACATTGTTCATGATGTAATGATGTAAATAAATGTTGAACTCTCTTATGTAATGGACAATGTAAAAGATGCTATTGTATATGTTAGTTAAATGGATTGATTCTAAATGATATCTATTAATCATATGTTATCGTTATTTCATATTAATTGTTCAATTAGATGGGATGATTAAATAGAATTTCATATTGTTGATGAAATTTGTTTGATGTAATGGTTTACAGTTCTTACTAGTATAGTTAATGGGAATCTAGTAGCGTAGTTGCGAACCTTAGAGGACTAGATTATAATTTCAGCTATTGTTTCATTGCATCTTGTGAATATTACACTTTAAAAAAAACAAAAAAGGAAGTTTGTTCTATTTTTTGGTGTTGTAGTGTGTTGTCCTCTAGGGTTTTGTGGTGGGGCGTTACACATGGTATTAGAGCCCAGGTTCTAACACTAGGTACTCTGGGTATATACAAGAGCCCATTATGTTTTCTTAGTTGCATAGATTCTGAAGTTTATGTTTTGCCCTTGTTGACCTCGTTTAACACCCTGAACTTATCCTTGGTGGTGTCTATGTAGGATAATGCTTAGAGGTCAAGGTCAAGGTTGGGGATGTGGTAGAGGTTGTGGTAGTGGCCGTGGGGCTAATCGCCAAGACTCCCCTCCTTAGAGTTCCCACAAGTCTGATCATGTGGAACATCAGGGTTCTGGGAATAATCAGGGAGGAGGAGATCAGAATCTAGGTCAGCTAGGATTGGAGGGCGCATAGTTGCATCACTTACTTGAGGAGGTTCTTGCCCATCTTGGTCCGAGATAGGAGGGTTAATAGTTGGTGGTTAGAGAGAGAGAGGTATCGCAGGAGGAGAGAGATTAAAGTTGAGCAGGAGGTTATAATAGCTGGACATATGAGGGACCTTTTACCGACACGTCCTCCTACTTTTGATGGGACTGATAGTAGTTTGAAGGTAGAGACCTGGTCAATTGATTTGAATAGGTTTCTTCCCATGCATCCTTATGGAAGTAACACCAAGGGTAGGTGCACTATTATGCATCTCCGAGGTTTTGCTTCCATGGGGTGGAATTTGGAGGAGCATAAGCTTCATTTGGATATAGATTCAGTCTCATGGGAAATGATTTTAGAGACATTTAGAGATCGGTTCTTGTCTGATCATTGGTGGTAGCATCAGGTAGATAAATTCCATGAGCTGAGGTAGGTGGTGATGCTAGTTGAGCAGTATGAGCGGAGATTTTATGAGCTTAAGTAGTATGCTGGCATAGGAGATGATGAGGGTATGTTGGTGCAACACTTTATTAGGGGCTTGAATGCTTGTATTAGTGGGGGTGTTCATGTGTTTGAGCCAGAAACTATGGAGGTGGTTGTGGAGAAAGCTCAGATAGTAGAGGAGAATTTTTCCATGGCATTGGGAGGTCACATAGGTGTTTAGATTGGTAGTGCACCCCTAGTAGGCTTTGGATCTTAGGGTGGTTTGTCTCAGGAAGTTGATTCCTCTAAGGGCCATCAAGCACCTGCTAAGGGTGAGCAGTGGCATCAACACTCCCAACCAAAACTTGAGAACTCTCAGTCTCAACATGGTAGTAGAATGTAGAATAGGAAACATTGGAGTTGGATGAAAAACAAGTGTGATCGTCCTGACCAGCCAGCACAGAGCTCACAATCTACAATCAATAGTGTTAGTTTTTATCAGACCTGTGCTCCTTTAGTTGGCTCGGGGTATGGCAGAGGTGTGGGTTGTTTTTCTTGTGGCCAATAGGGTCACATAGCTAGAATTTTCCCTTAGAAGAACACAACTGGTTTTAGTTAGAGGCCAACAACTTAAGAGCTAATAGTGGGTGACGCAGGTAGATCCCATAGAGTGTTTGTAATGGTGGATAACTGCCAGGCCAAGCATCAGGGTATAGTTGGAGAGACTATCGATAGTGGACATGTAGCTAGATTTGGAGCCTTTGGGCACAATACAACACAAGAGACTCACCCTCAAGGGTTGATACATTGAGTAGGTGAGGGTCTTTGGGATCCTAATGATGAATCCTTCGCTACATGGGAGGATGCATCTAGGATGAGAGAGTTGTACCTATTGGATCTAAAAATTTCAAGTTACAAATCCTTATAACATGTCAGGCTCTATGATTATACTTGCAATGTTTTTGAACCAATGAATGGAGTTAACCTATATGGTTGATAACTCCCTACACATCAGGCTCTGCTGAACCTAGATGGGAAGACCTTGATAGTTGAAGTATACTTAGAGTTGTATGAATTAATTAAATTTATAAATCTATCCAAAGTGGCATAAAGTGTGAAATAGATGGAGGCTTGACAACTACTCTACTTCTAATGTGATAATTGAGAATTTATAATATGAAAGTGAATAAGTAATGTATAAATGAGGTGGATGAGTGCTCTATTGGGTAAGCGAAGTCAATGAAGTTCTATAACAAGTAACTAGTGTTGGGTATAATTTTGATTGTTTGACACTTAGTTTGCTTATACCTTGTATAAATGTGCAAGACTATGATTGATAGAATTTTCTTTATTTATCCAATTGATCCTACCAGTTTACTATGATTTATTAAAAGGATTTTAATCCTTCCTTGAAGGAACAATTTAACGTAATCACACAATAACAAAAAATGTGTATTGAAAAAATTAGTATATTTTCAATTTGAATAACAAGATTTAACATCAATGTTGAGACAATATGACAATCTTATCAATTACCTATCTCTTCTTAATGATCCAAATGTTATTCCCAAGTTACTGTAATCAATTCAAAGGATTCAAAATTCTTTGATAGAAACCAATTAACTTGAGTACACAATAACAACAAATGTGTCTTGATGAAATTGAAATATCAACTTGGATACACAACTTCAAATAACAGAGAAATAGCAATGTGGAAGCAACTAGATAATTGCTTTAAATCAACAAACAATAGACACCAATATTGAGCCACATAGAATTAAAGATCTTCCATTGATTTCAGTGAAAAATTCATGTGTGCATCATGGTCGATACAGTATAGTCTATATGATAAACATTATGAAATGCATTTCTTGTATATCTCCTATTTTCTCCCTATTCGCTCTTGCTATATAATAATTATATGTCCAACTTATATATCAATATTTTAAAGAGGACACACCTCTTCATAGATGTCTTTTGGAATTAACAACAATTAAACATAAAGAATTAAGCTCTAGTGAGCCATAAATGAAATCTTGTCATGTGATCTAAATAATCTTGACCCAAATGTGTATCAACATCTTCTGAAGCATTCCTTGTGACTATCTCCATGATCACCATTTTATCTAGATGCTCACATGACTCATCCAGTGTTGATTCCTTGTTCTTGGCTACTTCCAAGGCTCCATGCAATATCAACCTGCATTCTTTCATCCATTCATTCTAGTCTTTCAACTCTCCATCATCTTTGAATAGTACAGGCACCCCTTCCTTTGCAGAATCAATGAATTCCTTTGCATCTTCTTGAATCTCCTTATAGTAATCCTTATGTTTCCTCATAATATCCTTAGTAGCTGTGATGGCCCCACTGTTAGAAGTACTTCTCTTTTGTATTTCCTAGATCTTCTCCCGAATTCAGTCATTTATCCTCTTATGCTCTTGAATTGTAGTGTAACTCTTGGAATGGGTCACCGAGAACTTTTTCACCCAAACCATCAAGTTAGTGTTCCTTTTCTGAAATATTGTGGAGAGTACATCAAATCTGGCTTTACTCACTTGAGCATGTACATTTGGTTCTTCACTCTTATCCTTTGATTGGGAACCTTCTCCTTGAGTTAGTAATCTAGTAGATCCCTTGATTGTATCTTTGACCATGTCCTTCAGGAAATCATTTTCTTTGAGCATCTTTTCATTTTTTATTTTGTACATGTCTCATTCCTTGATCAACATTTGAATCTGTGCTTTATTTTACTTGGCTACATTAATGCCCATTTTGGCTATGGCCACAGGATCAATTTCTCCTACTTTCAATGTCATGACATGGCCAAATGCTTTCTCAGTGTCAATGATCACTGATTTCTTGTGTGTGGGATACATGGCCCAAATCATGAGATAGTTCTCATTAGGATTATATCTTGATCTGGTGTACACTTCTGTAACCCCTTCCAGATTGAGCTTATGTTTAGAACCATTATTATGTAGGAAAATATAAAAAAAGAGCAAAATTCAAATCTAAACTAGGGAAAATAATTACATCAGACTCCAACAATTTCCTTCCTCTCTTTGGAGTCATATTCTTCATCTCATTCTCCACATCTGATTTCAATGTATTCAACAATTGGGCTTCATTGCTAGGTGTGATATCTATGACAAATTCCCTTATTTATTTCCCCTTTTTCTTGTACAAGAATGATATAAATTTAGGAGAGCTTATAAACTGATCATAAGAAACAAAAGATTTATAGGATAACTGCCTAGCATCTATATCATATTTTTCTCCAACTTCTTGTTCTCTATTGGGAGGTTGATACTCCTCCATTCTCAATTTAGATATTTTGTCAGTTTGACCTTGGTGTTCCTTTTCACTAGAAGATTCTTCACTTCCAGAAGAAACCTTTAAGGCCTCTTCTATTTCCTTCATTCTTTGCTCCGTCTTCTTGTTATACTCATCAATGGTCAATTCAACTTCCCTCTCTTCCATGTTCCCGATTATATCATCATTTGGATAGGGTGTATGAACATATCCATCCAAGCTACTTTCTTTTTGGAAAAATCAATATAACCCTAAGGATTAAATCCCTTTCTTTGTGGAGCCTTCTTCATGTTGAAATGTGATAACTTATTTAAAATAAGATCATACCCTTACTTTGACAACACTGTAAAGTCTACAAAGCACAATGTACTTGGGTTGAATGACTATTTTTCATAGGCACTCAAATTCATAACACTTGAATAATCCATTTTTTTGACAATCTCCAAATATACAATCCTATTTGGCACGGTTTTTGGTAGAAGAAAAGGTGTATCCTCAAAACCATATACCCTAATCATGGTGACATCAACATAACAATACTAATCACCCGAATTATGACCAACAATTGTAGGTTCATTGAAATCTTTGGGCCTTATAAATATTTTAATCTCATTCGTCAATGAATAATCACAGGGGTGATTAAAAAATATATACAATATCTTGACAAAATATTCCTCAAAATCAACATAAATAGAATTGAGAAATCTGCCGTCCCAAATAACAATCCACAATTTTACTGGTAGTGGTTGATCTTCCTTATCGGATTGTGTAATTTTCAATTCTTCTGGCCACATCCCTATCTCCTATCCATATTCCAATATCATATGCATGAGAATGGAATAATGTTTGAAGTGCAGTGTGGGAGATCCATTTTTGATTGCCATCAACTGTGAGTCAATCCCTTTGAAAATGTGTGAGGCATAATCAAAAGGCCTTGCATTATGCCATTGCATATCTACTACAATCACCATTGGCCATATATACACGAATTCAGAGGCTTCAATTCCCAATACTTGAAACACTGAGAAATTTGTGTTTGAGGTAGGGTTTGAATAAATTGACATGAAAAGAAGGCCCATTATTGTATTCAAGTGGAACAAGGTCTCTGTCCTTCCTAGGTCTATGTAATTGCATTCTCCACCCTTTATAAGTTGTATCCATTCTCCATTACTCCTTTTCCAAATCCTCATGTACAATTGGCTCATCACATGTGTCACTTAGGTTAAAAAATTCACAAAGTGCAGTCTTGGACACATGTATGAAGGGTTCACCTTGAAAGTTGCAGATAGCTTTCAGGT
>VDFB02247521.1:0-16582 GCA_007258455.2 Sequoia sempervirens | reverse complement strand
ATTACTAAAGTGTTCTCGAGACGCACATGTTCTAAATTGACGGATATGTTATAATCTTGCTGGAAAAGCTGCTCAAAGGTTAACGACATGGTTGACGACTGTGTTAAAGGAATGAGATCAACGACGCTCGCTATCCCGCGATTAGGGATTATAGGGATCACAATATCATGGGTAGGTGCCACGTGCCCTTCCTAAAGGATGAAATTTGCGTGACCATTGATGAGCTATCTCTTCAAGATTGACGGTGCCCGCCATCCCGCAATTAGGAATTTTGGGATTGCGATGTCGCAGGTGCCTGCCACGTGTCTCATGCAATGCAGCCTAAGGAGTGAAGAAAGCGTTCACCTGTTTTAAATGTATTACAGGGCGGATTACTAATGTGCTTGTAAGATGCATGTGTTTTATTTCAACGCAAATGTTATGCTTTTAAGGGAAAAGCTACTTGACAGTTAAAGGAAAGGATGATGACCATTTTTGAAGGAGCAGGATTTATGGTAAAAAGATTGACAGTGCCCACCATCTCGCGATGGTAAATCAAAGGATTGCGATATCGCGGGCAACTGCCACATGGAATTCCTTCGCGACGTATGACATAGTGGGCCCCTTTATTGCCATGTTGGTGATTATGTCAGCCTATTTTGAAGATGGCCGTTGATGATTTGATCAAATTGAAGGATCAATGACTCAAATTTAAATGTATCAAATTATGGTTGGAGCCCTTCGTGCAACCCGCGAGTGGGCTTTAATGGTGGATGAGACATCTACTGGCAGGATTTGATTGACATAAAATCAATTTACTCGTCTCATTTGTATCACAAAGCATCCAAGTATTTCGTGAAAACAGTTTCAGAGCCAAAGGTGAAATTGCAAGCAGCTGTAGCCAGAAATTGGAGTTTGTGCGAAAAAAGCCGTGAGTTATTTTTCTCTGTTTCCGAGTCATTCTGCACCTAAATTTGGGAAAGGGGGGGGTCTGCTATGCTTTTCACTGAGTTCATTAAAATATTTTGTTAGGGCTATTGTTTAATCATGAATTGTGAGGAATTGCGGTATTTTAACTCTGTAATTTCCTATCTCTACTTAGTCATAGCCACTTGAAGTGTAACATTGTAGTGAGGCCCTAGTTTGTCTAAAATGGCGCCAACCAAGTAGCACTCTGACCACATTGAGTTTTGAAAAGAAACTTGTACGATGATTTCCTAGATTAATTTTTATTATCAAAAAATGAGAGAAGGAAAGGTTTGGTGTTGATACAAGGGAAAATCCTAGGGGAGGGGTTGGTGTGTAATAATTCCAACATTGCTGATGCTAGGGTTCCACTCATAGGCTTAGAAATGTTTAGATTATGGTATGGATAGAGGAATTTTCCTCATCCTTTTTCAAATGGATGGATGTAGGACATGAGAAAGTTGGTTGTTCCAAATGTGTTCCCTGATGTGGACTTACTTAGAGCAGTAGCCAAAAGATATGACCCTATCACATGGGTAATCGGTGATAATGATGGAGGGGTTCTATTAGAAATTAACAGAGATGTTATCCAATAGACTTTTGATTTTAGTGAGCCAAGTGATAAATTGGTTCCTATTAATCTTGAAGAAATGAAGCAGGAGTATACAAAATTGAAATCTCTTTTTAGGGTTAAGTTACTTCCACCTCATTTGGTTAAGGCAGGGGGTTCACAATTTCACATCAACCCTAGTGACCAGGAACCCTTCAGATTGAATTGTTTTGGAAAGCCTTTCTTGGCTACTTTCTATTCACTATGTCAGATTTTGGGTTTCATCCCTGGTGCAGTAATGCCGATTGCATACATGTTCATGGGGGTGCAAATACAACACCCTAACTTATTTGTAACATATGACTTTGCTTCTTTTTGGGTGGAGAGGATAGATGAAGGACTGTCAAAGCTACATAATGGTGATACTGGTACTCAATTATTTTGGTTTCCATGTTGATGCATATGTTCTTGTTTAGGAATGCTAATTTCTTTGCTGAGAAGATGAACTTAAGACAATTAGTTAATGGAGAAAGATTGCCAGTACAAATATGGGTTGCAGATTTGTCCTGTAATAAGGAAAACACCAGTTATGTGCAATTTGATAATTATTTTGCTGCAAGATTGAGGGATAGATTGATGGTAAATGTACCTAGGATCCCTCAGGAAGTGCATGATTTCCTTAGGCCGAAGGAGAGGAAACCAAAATTGAGGGTTTTACATAACTGGGGTGACATTATCCCATATCCAGTTAGCACTGTCCTGAGAATATATGGATTTCAAGGAACCCCTCACATACTGCCATACAATGTGCCACCAAGACTAGGGTTTGCAGAAGTTATATGGCAGATGGGGTGTATTCATGTAACGCTTGGTAGATAAGCAAAAATATTTTAAATTGTTCAATCCGTTTCAAAAGTTTACTTTAAAAATTATGCTATTAATAAGTGTTTTCAAAGTAAACTCAATGAAAAAGAATTAAAAACAAATTGCATTTCCTGTATATAAAATATAACATTTTCATTTCATCATGATTATGTACATGGCCAAGTATATCAATGTATTTTCACGTATATTCACCCATACTCAAAAGAGATCAATAAACCAATAAATATTCACATTTGTGTGAGACCAATAACTTCAATAAATACATTGGTATCAATGTTACATCAAAATCTTAATAACACATCTATTTCTATATTGCAGTAACAAATGCCAAATACAATTACATTTACAATGGGCTTCACAAGCCATTCCAGTAGGATACTCAAGTACATAAATAGTAAAATAAAAACTCTGATCCTCCAACCGCCGTGACACCATCGGTCTTCTTGCGAGCTGGGGCCAAGAGTGTGATTCAGGCGCCTTTTCTGCCCAACCACGAAGTACATGACTTCCCCAGGTTCCTTCCTAACTCGAAGAAATCCCCGGCCCTGCATAAGGAGCCTAGCAACCTGACACAATAAAATAGGAGGGAACTCTCGATGCATGCCTAGTGCCTATATGCATTTCTAACATGAGAAAACATATTTCTTGCAACAGGAGGTGGCAGAGACTCAAATACATATATTTCTAGGCTTTTAAAACAAATCCATCTATTTCAATGGTACAAGTGCTTGGCCAAGCATAAATAAAAACAAGTGGTAGTTTCAGAAAAGGTAAAACTACCGTCTCTGTGGATCCACCTTTGGCATCCTGTCCCGGAAGACTACCAAAATACAGTAAAAAGTGCAAAAACAGAAAATTATGCATTTTCCTTATATGCTTCATGCATTTCATTGAATCTAAAAAGAATTTCCTTCATTTTTCCATATTCATAAATTGTTTATCAAACTGGTTTCCCTTCACATTTGCAATGAGAATTCATCTATCTTTAAAGTGTAAAAGAGAGAGAGAGTTTCAAGTATTTCATGAGTTCAATCTCTAAATGTTTGAACCAAATAAATAGATTTAAAGTTTCAGAATTTAAATAAAATATGTTCTCTTTCTCAGCAAAAACACAAAGTCAACATGTTTTCCTCTATTTGATAAAAAATTTGTTTTCAGTTCATGCTACACTCTTGAGTGTTCTATGTTCCAAATCAGTTTTCATTTGTAAACAAGACTGATTATCATGTCATTTTCTTGTGTATTGTCACTGACAGAAATAATGTTTCCAATATATAACTTTGATCTTGATTTACATATTTATGCATATATACAAGGACTCAATTGAATCTATGTGTATATTTACATATAAATATACATCCACTCATTCATGTTATAGACTCAGTCAGATTTGAAAGACAAAAAAAAAATATCAATACACCTACATATTTTTTGGTTAAAATAATAAACTTAGTAGGATAATACATGCAGAAAACAGAGGTTTGCATTTGACATCTGCGTGTTTTACTGAAAATTCTTATACAGTATGAATTTAGTCTGAATGTCAACAACTGTGAGAATGTTTACATGTATTTTTCGAATGAAAGATTTCAGATTTGCATGACACAAATACTTCATTGATGCATTCCCAGCTTCACACATACTTCTGAAGTTTTCATTGTTATACAGGGTTATATAAATCAATTTCTGAGGGCCTGCTTGACTGAATAACATTTACTTATTTATATATTTATGTTTATATATATATACATATATTTACATAGCTGTGTATATATATATATAATACAGATTTTCAAAGTTACTTTCATCCTCACGTTTTTACAGCTGTGCACCAAAAAAGAGCATTATACAGGGCTCTAAATAGATGATTAGCACCCCAAAGGGTGCTAGGAGGCCTTGCCTCTCCCATGGGGAGGGCGCGGGTTGTGAGGAGGCCACACCCCCTCCACAGGTCGCGGCCTGTGGAGGGCGTGAGCCTCCCCACAGCTCCATCCCTTCCCTTGGGACGGGCTGGGGATTAAAATCCCTTCCCCATACATTAAAAACAAACTCTTAAAAACATGAATTTGCCAACATTCAATTGCAATTAAATTCATCCCAAAAGAATTTTGAAATAATGTCTGGTAAAGGTTTACATGCGAAATTTTGAGTACATATATATATATGCACAAGAATGAAAATTCTTGTATATATATATTTATATATATATAATTTCATATGTTATCTTTTCTCTCACAATTTTCTGTACAAAAGAATAGCAAATGAGGGCAGTTTCATGAAATACAGATTGCAAAAGAATATAACCCTACTCTGGAAGAAAGAAATTGGGCATTTTCTCAATAATGTAAACAAATGAAGAGAAGGTTTTAACCCAGATTTAAAAATAAAACTTGAAGACATTTTCTCAGGCATTTGTATTCATTTTCTTAAAATCTTGAATACAAATTCTCCAATTTTATACTAAAATTCAAACTGGTTAAAAAGAGAAGAATGGAAAAACCTGGCAAATTACTCCAGTTGTAGATGTCCAGAATTTCATTCAGTCTACTTCTCCCTCAGCCCCTGGTTATTTTCTGAATAAGCTTCTATATTCTCTCCACCTTAAATCCTTATTCCCGTCTACCGAGAGTCATGCAAGTCCTTCCAAATTGACAGATGGAAATACTTCTTGGCAGACATTTACATGCAAAATTAAAAGAAATACCCACTTGCCGAGAACATTGTTTGTTTTAAGAAGAATTTCCAGAACCCAATTTTCTCGGGACTGTCTTTTTCTATTTAATATTAGTTTCCTCTCTCCTAATATTGGACTTTGAAATTAAGACATATGCAAATAAAATATTTCAATTTTATTTCAATTTCAATTTCATAAATAAAATATAATAAAAGATTTTCAATTATTTGCACAAAAAGTTGGATAGATAATTCAAAATACTTACTCCATAAACACATATTCCTTTGGCTTGTTAATTAAGATAGATTTAAAAATCATAAACCTTTTAAAACTACAATTAATAATTAATTTATATTTATGTTATTATTTTTATTATTTATTTATTCAAACCATTTATTACCTATTTTGTAAGTAACTCAAAACAATCAAATTAAAACAGACATTGCCTAAATGCAACTATATGATTTTTAGGTGCTGTGTGTGTGACCGAGAGTTCTTCCTCTTTTACCCTATCGGGAAGCTAGCCTTCTTTCCTTAATCACACTCTTGGTCTTCGACCACCTGCAACTCAAGTGCACTCAGGCGTGCAACAACGAAATTGTATTAGTAACTGATATAGAGATATAAATCAAAGCAATAATTAAATCAATACTTCTATTTTGTTCTATCTTGCATATTTTCAAAATAAAATGCGTTCACAATTTCAAAAGTAAATATTTTTCTCATTTCCACAGACCAAAGCATTGTAGTATATCATATTACTCTAACACACACCATCATTCATATAATAAATCCACACAAAGCCATGGACAAAACATCATCAAAGTCTGAGATGTGACTTCCTTCCCCACTTGGAAGAGACATCGTCTCGATGTGTAAAAGCAAGTTACACAACAAAATTGAGATACCAGTATATCGTAAGTCTCTACATGAAAGAAAATAAGAGTATGCTAAGATCTCAAATGAGGAAAGACTCTATCTATATCCTTAGCATTCTCCCAGGTGGCATTATCCACCAAATACTGGTCCCACTGGACCCTGTATTGCATAATGTCCCTATTCCGCAACTTAATGTTGCGCTCTTCTAGAATCCTGACGGGCTCCACCTGAATCACCCCTGGGTCCTGAACCTGCAATGCATGCCAATCAAGGATGTGAGCAATATCTGGATGGTAGGGCTTAAGTACTGAGACATGAAATACATTATGTATCCGGGATAGAGCTGGTGACAGAGCAAGCCTATAAGCAACTGGATTCACCACCTCCAAAACATCAAAGGGCCCAACAAACCTAGGGGCCAACTTAGAGTTCTTGTTGAAAGAGATTGAACTCTTATGCGGCCGAACCCTCAAAAAGACCTTATCTCCTACAGAGAACTTCCTGAAGCTTCGGTTCTTGTCTGCTAGACTTTTCTGTCTATCCGCAACTTGTTTCAATTTTTCCTTAATGATCTTCATTTGGTCTTCCATTTCTCTGAGCATCTTAGGGCCAATCACAACTATGTCTTCCACCCTGTCCCAACTAATGGGTGTCTGACATTTACGTCCATAAAGAGCTTCAAAAGGTTCCATACCCAAAGAAGCATGGTAGGATTTGTTGTAAGCGAACTCCACCAAAGGAAAATACTCCTCCCACTTATGTTGCTGCTCCATACAATACATGCGGAGAAGATCTTCTACTACCTGATTCACCCTCTCTGTCTGACCATCGGTCTGAGGATGATATGCGGAACTGAAATTCAATTTAGTTCCTAGGGAAGAGTTCAATGTGATCCAAAACCTGGAAGTCATCCGAGTGTCTCGATCTGAAATGATCGTTTCTGGCACTCCATGCAAACGGAAGATTTCCTGAACAAATTTTCTTGCTAAAACCATTGAACCGTCCTTGAGGTTTCCAGGAATGAAATGAGCAACCTTCGTCAACTTATCCACCACAACCAAGATGGTATCATGTCGGTTCCTAGACATTGGCAACCCCTGAATAAAATCCATAGTGATAACCTGCCATTTATACTCTGGCACCCTATGAGGATATAAGAGTCCTGCCGGATGCACATGCTCAGCCTTGACTTGCTGGCATTCCAAGCATCGGGCTACATATGAAGTAATATCCCTTTTAAGTCCTGGCCAGAAGTACAGTGGCCTAAGTCCTTCCATCATCTTTGTAATACCAGGATGTCCTGAGTATGGTGCATTGTGGAACTCCTCTAGCACCAACTCTCTCAAGTTTGCAGAACTAGGAATGTACATCCGCCCCTGGAATCTCAAGAGCCCATCCAATTCAAATACATAACCCTCATATCGACGATCCGAGGAATTCACCCCTAGGGCTTGTTTCACCCTTTCATAATGTTCATCCCCAAGTGAGGATTGAACTACCTGCTGCCTGAAATCTGATTTTATGGTAACCATGGCTGCAAGGTGCCTCCTTCTACTCAAGGCATCAGCCACCCTGTTTTCCTTACCCTTAATATATTCAATTCCAAAGTCATATTCACTCAAGAATTCCAGCCATCGCCTTTGTCGGGCATTAAGATTGGGTTGAGTGAAGATATATCTTAATCCTGCATGGTCTGTCTTCAGTTCAAAAGGATTTCCCAAGAGATAATGCCTCCACATCTGTAAAGCATGGACTATGGCTGCCAACTCCAAGTCATGTGGTGCATAGTTTAATTCATGTTGCTTTAACTTCCTTGATTCATATGCTACCACTTGCCCTTCTTGCATAAGAACCACTCCTACCCCTTCCCCTGATGCATCAGTAATAACTATAAAATGGCCATTCGGATCGGGCACAACCAGGATGGGTGCAGTAGTGAGTTTCTCCTTAAGCAGCTGAAAAGCTCTCACACTTATCACTCCATTCAAATTTCTTTTCTTTCTTCTATAGTGCAGTGATGGGTGCTGCAATTGTCGAGAACCCCTGAACGAATCTCCTATAATAACCTGCAAGACCCATGAAGCTTCGAACTTTGGAGACATTCTACAGCGCTGGCCAATCCATAATTGCCTTAATCTTTTCTGGGTCCACCGTTACCCCTTCTGCTGAAATAACGTGTCCCAAATAGTGCACCTCAGATTGGAAGAAAGTGCATTTAGACATCTTTCCATACAGCTTATGTTCCCTCAATCGCTACAACACAATTCTCAAATGCTTCTCATGTTCTTCCTTTGACTTAGAATAGATCAAGATATCGTCAAGAAAGATTAGGACAAAGTTATCTAAACAATCTTGGAAGACACTATTCATCAGGTTCATGAAAGCTGCAGGGGCATTACTTAGCCCAAATGGTAGCACCGTAAACTCGTAGTGCCCATACCTTGTTCTGAAGGCAGTTTTGTGAATATCTTCTTCCTTCAATCTCAACTGGTGGTATCCCGATCTTAAATCAATTTTCGAGAATACCTTGGCATCTTTCAGCTGGTCAAACAAGTCATCAATGCGTGGGAGCATGTATTTGTTCTTGATAGTGACCTTGTTAAGCATCCTATAGTCAATGCATAACCTCAAGGTCCCATCCTTCTTTTTCACAAAAATAACTGGAGCTCCCCAATGCGACACGCTTGGTCTAATAAATCCCTGCTTCAACAATTCTTCCAGTTGGGCCTTAAGCTCAAATAATTCTGTCGTGTTCATCCTGTAAGGAGCTTTAGATTGAGGTTCTTCTCTTGGTAATAAATCAATAGAAAAATCAAACACATGCCTAGGCGGTAGCTCAGTTAGCTCTACAGGAAAAACATCCTCAAATTCTTTCAGAATGGGATGATCGTTAATTGAGGATTCTTTCTCATCAAGGTCCTTGACTTTTATTGCAAAGATAGTGCATCCCTTCCGACTTGCTTTTTTCAACTGCATGGCGGAGACTTGCCTAAGCTCTAAAGGCTTTTTAATGCCACAAAGCTCCACATAGTTTCCTCGGTCATCAAGACACTTTATTGACTTCTCTTCACAATCAACAAGAGCCTTATGTTCAGAGAGCCAATTTATCCCTAATATTACATCGTAAGACCCCAACGGTGCAACATACAAATTCACTTGCATTTGAAGGTTAGGGAGTTCAAGTTTACTGAAATACATGCATTGCTCTACCTTCCTCTCTACCCAGTTTCCATACTAGACTTTCCAAGAATTTTCCATAAAACTCGGTCTAACTGATAACTTAGTCAAAACATGAGGATCTACAAAACTATCAGTAGCACCAGTATCAATCAAAATAGAAACATGGCATCCAAACAATTTACCCGATAGTTGGATAGGAGTGGCCTGATAATCTTCTTGGCGATTGTCAACCGCCGCATGAATATGATGCTGATTCCTGTTATTCTGTTTGTTATTCCTCTGAGGGCACACACTAGCGTAATGCTCACCACCACAAGTATAACAACCCCCATGAGGTGCTTTGGGCTTGTTAGAAAAATCTCTCCTATTGTTATCATTCCTTTTATTGAAATTGCCCTTCTTGTTGTTATTGTTCCTGTTTCCATCGTTGCGGTTCTGAGGACTACCATCCCTCTTCAGATTTCTGATTTGCTTGTTATCATTCCCTTGATTGTCCTGTTTGCTCTAACCACCCTGATTGTTATTACCTTGACAATTTCCCTGGAACTTCTTATTGCCATACTTGGTTTCCCTACTCTTCTTATAGTTAGTAGCTTGTGCTCCTATTTAATTTTCAAATCAAAAACTTCATCCATGGTGGCCAGATTATGGAGATCTATTTCATTTCCAATTTGAGGTCTAAGCCCCAAAATAAATTTTTGAACTCGAAACCTCTCATCATGCTGGTACTGGGGTGCGTACTTGAGCAAGTGAGAGAATTTCTCCCAATACTGAGTCACTGTCATGCCACCCTGTATGAGTACCTGGAATTCTGTCATTTTCTTATCAAAGTAAGATTGTGGTAACCACCTCTTCCTAAATAACTATAGAAACTTATCCCAAGTTACCTTCCCATGCATAAACTGCTTATCCGCCCTTTCATTTTCCCACCAAGTAGCAGCCTCACCGGTGAGCTGATAAGAACCCCATTCAGCCTTTGTTTCATCAGATAGATTATGTAGGGAAAAATACCTCTCCATTTCTATAACCCAGGCTTCTGCTCCATCTCCAAGGGTTTTCCAATCAAATTTCGGAGTAGCGACCTTCTTTAGGTCTTTTCCCAACTCCTCAGCCACCCTATTTTGATTTCCTTCATTTCCAGGTGGTTCAACATTTGTTTCTCCATCGGTTTCATTTGTGTTTAACCCTTGACGGCCAACTCGCCTCTCCTATTCTAGTTCCTCAATTCTAGCCCCCTGACTTCACAGCAAGGCCAAAATTTGGTCTAGTTTATCATTGGGATCTCCACGAGATCCTCCAGTCTGCTGGTACACTCTATTCTCCATTAAGGTTACCCTAGTTAAAGCACAACGTCATACGTAGTTAGGCATAGGTCCTAGAGTTGAACCTTGCCGCTCTAATACCAAAATGTAACGCTTGGTAGATAAGCAAAAGCATTTTAAATTGTTCAATCTGTTTCAAAAGTTTACTTTAAAAATTATGCTATTAATAAGAGTTTTCAAAGTAAACTCAATGAAAAAGAATTAAAAACAAATTGCATTTCCTGTATATAAAATATAACATTTGCATTTCGTCATGATTATGCACATGGCCAAGTATATCAATGCATTTTCACGTATATTCACCCATACTCAAAAGAGATCAATAAACCAATAAATATTCACATTTGTGTGAGACCAATAACTTCAATAAATACATTGGTATCAATGTTACATCAAAATCTTAATAACACATCTATTTCTATATTGCAGTAACAAATGCCAAATACAATTACATTTACAATGGGCTTCACAAGCCATTCCAGTAGGATACTCAAGTACATAAATAGTAAAATAAAAACTCTGATCCTCCAACCGCCGTGACACCATCGGTCTTCTTGCGAGCTGGGGCCAAGAGTGTGATTCAGGCGCCTTTTCCGCCCAACCACGAAGTACATGACTTCCCCGGGTTCCTTCCTAACTCGAAGAAATCCCCGGCCCTGCATAAGGAGCCTAGCAACCTGACACAATAAAACAGGAGGGAACTCTCGATGCATGCCTGGTGCCTATATGCATTTCTAACATGAGAAAACATATTTCTTGCAACAGGAGGTGGCAGAGACTCAAATACATATATTTCTAGGCTTTTAAAACAAATCCATCTATTTCAATGGTACAAGTGCTTGGCCAAGCATAAATAAAAACAAGTGGTAGTTTCAGAAAAGGTAAAACTACCGTCTCTGTGGATCCACCTTCGGCATCCTGTCCCGGAAGACTACCAAAATACAGTAAAAAGTGCAAAAATAGAAAATTATGCATTTTCCTTATATGCTTCATGCATTTCATTGAATCTAAAAAGAATTTCCTTCATTTTTCCATATTCATAAATTGTTTATCAAACTGGTTTCCCTTCACATTTGCAATGAGAATTCATCTATCTTTAAAGTGTAAAAGAGAGAGAGAGTTTCAAGTATTTCATGAGTTCAATCTCTAAATGTTTGAACCAAATAAATAGATTTAAAGTTTCAGAATTTAAATAAAATATGTTCTCTTTCTCAGCAAAAACACAAAGTCAACATGTTTTCCTCTATTTGATAAAAGATTTGTTTTCAGTTCATGCTACACTCTTGAGTGTTCTATGTTCCAAATCAGTTTTCATTTGTAAACAAGACTGATTATCATGTCATTTTCTTGTGTATTGTCACTGATAGAAATAATGTTTCCAATGTATAACTTTGATCTTGATTTACATATTTATGCATATATACAAGGACTCAATTGAATCTATGTGTATATTTACATATAAATATACATCCACTCATTCATGTTATAGACTCAGTCAGATTTGAAAGACAAAAAAAAAATATCAATACACCTACAGATTTTCTTGTTAAAATAATAAACTCAGTAGGATAATACATGCAGAAAATAGAGGTTTGCATTTGACATCTGCGTGTTTTACTGAAAAATTCTTATACAGTATGAATTTAGTCTGAATGTCAACAACTGTGAGAATGTTTACATGTATTTTCTGAATGAAAGATTTCAGATTTGCATGACACAAATACTTCATTGATGCGTTCCCAGCTTCACACATACTTCTGAAGTTTTCATTGTTATACAGGGTTATATAAATCAATTTCTGAGGGCCTGCTTGACTGAATAACATTTACTTATTTATATATTTATGTTTATATATATATATACATATATTTACACAGCCGTGTATATATATATAATACAGATTTTCAAAGTTACTTTCATCCTCACGTTTTTACAGCCGCGCACCAGAAAAGAGCATTATACAGGGTTCTAAATAGATGATTAGCACCCTAAAGGGTGCTGGGAGGCCTTGCCTCTCCCATGGGGAGGGCGTGGGCTGTGAGGAGGCCGCGCCCCCTCCACAGGCTGCGGCCTGTGGAGGGCGTGAGCCTCCCCACAGCTCCGTCCCTTCCCTTGGGATGGGCTGGGGATTAAAATCCCTTCCCCATACATTAAAAACAAACTCTTAAAAACATGAATTCGCCCAACATTCAACTACAATTAAATTCATTCCAAAAGAATTTCAAAATAATGTCTAGTAAAGGTTTACATGCGAAATTTTGAGTACATATATATATATATATATATATATATATATATATATATATATATATATATATATATATATATATATATATGCACATGAATGCAAATTCTTGTATATATATATTTATATATATATATATAATTTCATATGTTATCTTTTCTCTCACAATTTTCTGTACAAAAGAATAGCAAATGAGGGCAGTTTCATGAAATACAGATTGCAAAAGAATATAACCCTACTCTGGAAGAAAGAAATTGGGCATTTTCTCAACAATGTAAACAAATGAAGAGAAGGTTTTTCCCCAGATTTAAAAATAAAACTTGAAGACATTTTCTCAGGCATTTGTATTCATTTTCTTAAAATCTTGCATACAAATTCTCCAATTTTATATTAAAATTCAAACTGGTTAAAAAGAGAAGAATGGAAAAACCTGGCAAATTACTCCAGTTGTAGATGTCCAGAATTTCATTCAGTCTGCTTCTCCCTCAGCCCCCGGTTATTTTCTGAATAAGCTTCTATATTCTCTCCACCTTAAATCCTTATTCCCGTCTACCGAGAGTCATGCAAGCCCTTCCAAATTGATAGATGGAAATACTTCTTGGTAGACATTTACATGCAAAATTAAAAGAGATACCCACTTGCCGAGAACATTGTTTGTTTTAAGAAGAATTTCCAGAACCCAATTTTCTCGGGACTGTCTTTTTCTATTTAATATTAGTTTCCTCTCTCCTAATCTTGGACTTTGAAATTAAGACATATGCAAATAAAATATTTCAATTTTATTTCAATTTCATAAATAAATAAAATATAATAAAAGATTTTCAATTATTTGCACAAAAAGTTGGATAGATAATTCAAAATACTTACTCCATAAACACATATTCCTTTGGCTTGTTAATTAAGATAGATTTAAAAATCATAAACCTTTTAAAACTACAATTAATAATTAATTTATATTTATGTTATTATTTTTATTATTTATTTATTCAAACCATTTATTACCTATTTTGTAAGTAACTCAAAACAATCAAATTAAAACAGACATTGCCTAAATGCAACTATATGATTTTAAGGTGCTGTGTGTGTGACCGAGAGTTCTTCCTCTTTTACCCTATCGAGAAGCTAGCCTTCTTTCCTTAATCACACTCTTGGTCTTTGAGCACCTGCAACTCAAGTGCACTCAGACGTGCAACAACGAAATTGTATTAGTAACTGACATAGAGATATAAATCAAAGCAATAATTAAATCAATACTTCTATTTTGTTCTATCTTGCATATTTTCAAAATAAAATGCATTCACAATTTCAAAAGTAAATATTTTTCTCATTTCCACAGACCAAAGCATTGTAGTATATCATATTACTCTAACACACACCATCATTCATATAATAAATCCACACAAAGCCATGGACAAAACAACATCAAAGTCTGAGACGTGACAATTCATGAAGATAACCTAACTGGAAAGGGGAAGGGAACATTATTCCTTGATTATATAGTAGTGTCTGACTTTACATTTTCAAAGGGAGGCTGGACACATTTTGACAAATTCTTTGTTGAGTACCATTTGAGATTTGGTCTAAGGCGACAACATGATCTTGAAGGTTTCTTTGTTATTTTCAGAAAAAGAATAAAAGGTGGCAAATTTGCACATGAGTTCAATTTCCCTGAGGACCTGATCAGGAATGAATTTGATTTAAATAGACATGAACTGAACAAGGAAAAGTGGATAGCTTATAGTAAGCTACTCGATATTGTGCATGAAATGGATCTGACGTATGATCCATTGATAGAATTCACTCCATACCACAAGAGAATTGATTTTTTAATGAAGAATTTCAAAGAAATAATGGACATTTTGACAACGAATTTTTTTTTTTTAAGGCTAAGTCATGATATGCAAGGACAAAGTGATATGCCAATTGAAACAAGGTCAGTATGTCAACCTACAGAAAGGCGGCCCATCTATAGGAGGAAAAGGGATACTGGTAGTGATGAGGAAGAAGTAGACAGAAAAGGGAAGAAAATAATGAAGGCGCCTTCACGACCAGGCCCAAAATTCAAAGTACCTGGGGCTGTCAAAATAATTGTATTAAAATCTTCACTAGAGCGCAGTCCCCCATCACCACCACCTAAGCCAAGCCCTAAGAGGCAAAGAATTGATCACCTACCTAAGGATCTCATAGATGAAATTATTGTTATTGATCAAGACATGCAGGTTGGTATGCCGTCCCCTCCTAGGTCAGCTGAATTGGTTCTATCTGATTTGGATATGAAGGGTAAAAGTGTGCAGGATGCAAGAATGGAGGCTTGCAAGGAGTTCTTAGATGACAATGCATTTGTAAAGACTCCTGTATTCTTGCAATTGGAATGGAGGATGAAATTTGAGGAATATCAAATTAAATGCAAGGAGAGAAGAGAACTAAGGCCATTGTAGTCGAGGAGAATGATGAAGAAGTGAAAGAACTAATGGAAGAGTTCAAAAACATCACTCCGAAGAAGGAAGACAACTAGTGAATCAGTGGTGTTTTGATTTTTCTTGAATGGGACATCGTAGATGCAGTGGATTTCAATGCCATTATGAAGTCAAGAATCCTTTTCAGGATTCTGAAGAAGAAGTTAAGGCAACATTACAAAACTCTTCCTTCAGTGAAGAATATGAGACCTTGGCAATTTGGGCATTGGCTCCACAAGGAAGAAAGCCAGACATTGCTGATATTAATCCAAATTTAAAAGGAGGATTAATAATAAAGAGGGCTTCAGAGACTACAACAATCGAAGCCACTAGTTTAACTGTGAATGTGGCCAAGTTGGCCCAAAAGACTGCTGAAAGGGAGGAGGCTGAAAGAAAGAGCCTAATGGAGAAGTATAACATTTTAATTGAAGAAGATAGTAAAATGCAACAAAGGAATGTTGAGCTGCAAAATGAAGTAGAAAGGTTCAAGTATAGACATACTGGGGAAAAATCCAATGCTCTAGGAACCAGCACATCACCTCCCATAGCAAGGTCAATGCCTCATGCTTCTCCAAATGTTTCTACACCAGGGTCTCCCATTCAAAATCTTTCTCTTACCCCTCCTCTAGAACAAGTTGATGAACAAAAAGAGTGCTCTGTTGATCCAACAAAGAGGCAGCTCAAGCAAAAAATTGATCAATTACAAACATCACTAAGGGTAAAAGATGAGGGTTTTCTTTCAAAAGAAAAATAAATTGTTACTCTTGTTTTGGAGCATTTAAATGAAAAGGTGGATAATAAACTACCCTCTATACATTCTTTATATTCTTTGCTATTTGAAGCAATAAATAATATTGATAGGGATTAGGGGATAGTAATTCCAATAATTCAAAATTGGATCCCTAGGGAAAATAATTTAGATGTTATGAATAAAGCATCAAGGTTTGATGTAAATAATAGGCCCCAATCATTGAAGCCTACTTATATATTAGTTAAATCATTGCAAGGTTTTCAGACCTTACCAGATGATCTAAGTAGGAAGATTAGGGAATTGGTAAAGAACTCAATGATTGGGGTAACACACTATTACCTGATATAACTGATGAGCAAGGAGAAATCATAACACTCCAACAATGGTAGGATCAAGCAAGTAAAGTCATCAATAATCAAATTAAAATAATTTGTGATGACTCAGATTATGATTTGTTGGTAAATTGTATGGATAAGATTATTGGTACTGGCTCATTTTTGGAATCTTTTGAAAGAGATGCTAATTAGGTAGCGGTAAAGTATTTGCCTTATAGTACAAAGGTAAAAGAGGTGATTGATTTTGATTGGCCAAATGACGAAGAATACCAGAGGTGGGTGGCTAAGTATTTGAATGATAATGAGTAAAAAGAGTGGGCTATCGACAGTGGAAAATGGAATCTTTGCTGATTACAACAT
>VDFB02247520.1:0-21058 GCA_007258455.2 Sequoia sempervirens | reverse complement strand
ATCTACATAATATGCCTTAGCTTCTTGCCTCCTATCTTGCCATCTCGTTATTTTTTGGGTTATTGAAGCTACAATTTTTAGCATCTCTTTCATTGAATTTGTTAGTGTCATTCTTTCTACAATTGAAGCATTTGGATCACTCAACCTACTAATAAGATCCTCAATTTATTTTTTGTTGTTTTCAATTTCACTCAAATTTTGTTGCTCAAGTGCCAAGAGGGTGTTGAGTGATTGGTGGGGGAGGTTGATTTTGTTGAGGAGGATTTTCCTGTTCTTCTAGTTGAGGATTTTTAGGATTATTTACATCTCCTACAAATTAAAAAAAAATCAAAACTAACCTAAAACAAACAAAATCAACTTGAAACTAAGAAATTCAAAACAAATAGCAAACAATACTTACCTCCTGCACCTCTTCGTCATCGTGGTGCCATCTTTTCAAATGAAAAGCAACTATTGTTGATGAATTTTGCAGAATGCCTCCTCCTAGAATGCGAGCGCGAAAATGAGGGTTTTTGGTCGTGGGCAGAGCAAAAAAATAGAAAAGAGAAAATGAATAGCTTTCACTTTTTTTTTCTTTTAAAACAAAATAACGCGCTCGCGTTATGTCATTTCCAATTTTTTTTTGAAGTTGGCCACAAAAGTGTAACCCAACTTCATGCACCCACCCACAAGCTTTCCTAGTTAAATCAATAACTTAGCTAAGTGTACCATGTCTTTCATGTTCAATCAAGCCTAGTATATAATACTTATGATAAACACCCATCTCCTACTATGGAGTACTTAAAAACACATTGTGAAAACAACATAAAGCTTCAATTTCCTTTTCAAAACACTCTAATTTCTCTAATGCACATACTGGGAAAGACATCTCAACCATGCATTCAAGGCACATAATTCTAAAGTAAAATAACAAAGAAGAAGAGATCCCCATGCCTGTTATCACTTATCCAATAAAATGGCAGCAATGTATCCCTTTCCAAACAGCAGTAAGCTTGGTAAAAAACTTCTCAATAATTTCACAAATAAACTCTATCTCTCAAGTTGATAGCTTACTCCTCTCAAAAATATCTTCTTCACAAACTAAAAGAACTTACTCCCTTTCTCTCTCACAATGTAAAATAGAGTATGGTTGGAAATAATGCATAAATAGAAATTTCCAAAGATGTGAAATCATGTGGAAGAATGTGTCCCTTCTAAATGAAATGGCTCAGCTACTTATAGAGCAACTTGGTAACCTCATAGCCTAAATTTTAGGCATGTTAATAGACAACAAGCTCCATGCAAAGCAACACATGAAACAAAACAAAAAGGCGGTGACTTCCTAGCTTAATACTCAACATAATCACCTACAGGTCAACTTGCTCATTGACAACAATCTAAAGACCTATTCAAATCTACATATGCTTGCCTCATGAAAGAGACTTCTACAACAACTTGGTTTCAATGGTGGCGCCAAATCCATTTTCTATCCTTGTTTGGCACGGTTTCATTTCCAAAAGAAATAGTCAACAACCATTTCATAACAACATGAATCCATCAATTTACTTTAGAGGATGAGTCAACTAAAACTTAAAAAAATGTTTGAAAAAGTCAAGGTTTATCTTATCCAAGGCGTCAACCCAATCCATGCTTAAACATCAACATGAGATAGCAACATCAAATGCAATACAAATGTCTTTATATCATATGACATTTTGAGTGATAATCGGCTTCACATAACAATCATAAGCTATTCTATCAACATCTTAAAACATAGTCTAAAGTGACTATAATCGACCTCCACTATCATAGTCTTTATTGACTATAATAAGACTTTATAAATCGGCTTCCATCAAATTAAATGATAGTCAATTTCAATTAACAAATATGATATGTTAAATATACATTATTATATATATTTATATAATATATTATATACATATATATATATATCATCATGTATATATATATATAACCATTAATATATATTTACATATATATATATATATAAGAGTACAGGAAAGATAGTATATAATAAACACATTATATTGGATGTATGCATATATATATGTATAAATGTATATACCTCTATGTACACGTATATGTAGGTATATCTATATTGATGCATCTGTATGAGCATGTCCATCCGCCAACGTACGTGTGTATTGATATACATATACATATGGATACATGTATATACTATACATACATATATATGTCCACATCTGATTCACATATAGCCATTCACAATTACCATCATATTGATAAGTGTGTACGTGTAGCACATCTATACATGTGCATATACATGTCGTTAGATCCCATTGACATGCATGTGCATATATATACACATACTTCCACGTACATCCCACTTGTCAATATAATCGTAATAGTACAAGAAAGATCTCAAAATCTCAATAGATAAACATCACCCCATAATGCATGCAGTAGTAAACAAGACTTTCAAAACAAACATATCAGCTAAGGATGACTTACCAACTACCCACAAACTAAATCAACTCAATCATTCTAATGTGGTATGTGTATATGCTCAGATAGTTTTCTTTTACCAGTTACCTGACCAAGATCTTATCCTGAGTGATACTTCCCCTCTGCCTAGATGAATGGAACATATACCTGTATCCACTAACACATGCACATGACAATCAATTGTTCACAACATATGCAGTATACATAAACATCTCCAAAGTTAAAATAATAATTCAATAACCATCTATTCACATATATGCAATATTTCCCCATGAATAACATCAACTAAGATAACATCAAATGAGATAACAATCACATTAATAACATGGTATGAGCACAATTTATTCATCTCCAGATTTCACATTACATTCACATTTTACGCTACCTAGTAATAGTAAATAGTAATTACATAATTGGGGTGTAACATACTTCCCCCCTTGTGAATCATCGTCCTTGATGATCTATAGAACTTTAACATGCAGATAAATTCAAATAAAGTTTTACTTATCATTCTCAAAATATGTAAGATTTATAAACATTCATCCTATGTAGCATCACTCCTTGCAACCTTGTCCTTCCTGGACCTTGCTTCGAGTGCCCTCACTATCGCATAGGGAAATCTCGTATGCCTCACACATACTCTCCCAAAGAGCTTTAATACATTATCATATAGACACATCCTAGATACAATCATAGCTATACATGAAACCTAAAACATAGTGATCGAAAATAATTGGCCCATGAATTTATCCTTAGTATAATCCAAATAGAAAAGGAATAGAGATGTATTGCGCACTACACTATGGGTCCCATTCTTCTCCTTTGGTAATTACACTTTTATACAACTCATAAACCAAGTTTTTTTGTCCCTTACACATCCATTTTCATTACCATAAAGTACTTGTTCTTGATTACTTGTCCATCTTGAGCATAAAATTTCTCTTGGACACCTGTCAAATTTTGATACTGCTTCATACTTAAGTTTTGTATCGACAAAGTTTCATTGATCTCTTTGATCTATTACTCCTTTTTGAAAATATATCAAGTCTATGGTTAACCCTATTTCTAAGCCTATTTCAGCCTAACAGAGTTTCTTCCTTTCCATGTAATGGTCTAAACCTCAATGTTAGAAGTTTATAAATCATTCAAGATTTGGTTTACCATTTTTTCCTATTTGGCTAATAATTTATTGTGCATTCATTCAACTGAATGTCACATAGTATGATCATGGCTTACACAACCCTATCATTATTTTCTCATTCATAGTTGAGATAACCTTCTTAGGAATATTAAGAAACTACTTCCCACAATATATTATTTAGGACCAAAATCCTATGTCAAGTTTCTAAATAGCATTGGTTACTTTGGTGAGTCTGTCCACTAGAACATTATGTCAGTTTTACCAACATAGACAGATTGATCTATCTTGTGTTCTACCACTTTCCCTCTGGAATGTCAAGAGAGTATACATTTCCTACTGATGATGACATTTGGTTGTCATTTCCTGGCATACTAGATATTATCTTGCCATATTTTGGGCAACCTCTTACTCTATCTTTTCCCAAGTTATAGTGGTTTCTCATCTGAAAAATCACTTTGTTGTTCCAATGTCCTAACTCTAACATTAATTTCCTTGTTTCATTCTTGAATCTGCCAAAAAAATTGGTACATAGGTTGTTTTATACCCAATAATAGTCTATTCTTTGAGTAAGTGAAAACCTATTTTACGATCTCACGCCATCTTTAATTCCCATGTAATAATGGTTATAATTTTTGTGGTGATAAATCCCATTTATCTTAGGACATCCACACCTTGGATTTCTTCTGTCCTCGGATTATTTTCAAATATGTAATCCATCTTTCAACTCAATCTAATTTTCCTAATAAAAATTGGTACTAATTTAGAGTATTAATCCTCGTTCAATCATGTTGGTCCCTAGAAGATATCAAATTCAATTGCATACCTAATTACCAAGCATAAACATTTCTCATTAACTCCATGGATTCACTTAATCATATAGGAGATTCCCAACTTTAGTATATCCTAGTTGAGCACATGTAATAACCTCAGTACTCTACTTCTAGTAAAACTTCCAACATTTTACGCTAAGTGAAAATTATATGATGTCATGACATAACAATAGATGCTTCCCTTTGAGAGTGTATCCCTTTTAATATAAGAGAAAATCAAAGTAGAGTCTTGTCAACAATATGACTTCATTTCAAGAGTGTAAAGTAATTAACCAAGTAGCTACTTTAACTCACTAGGTATCCCGCAGGTATGTTTCCAATCATAAGCTCAAGTGATTTACACATCCACATGGGTGAATCTCAATCTCAATATTCCCTTCCAATTCTTAGGATAGAGTCCTCAATCAATGACTAGTCTAATGTTATAGGTTGCTCTACCCCTATATGTTCCAATCAAGACCAATGTACAACTCAACCAAGTAAGTTATTCCCAAATTAAAGGTGCTAATGAGTAGTCCAGTACATATTCCAACCCAAAAGGTAAAACTTAACCTAAGTTCTCTCTAATTAATCAAATGAACTTATCATCCCAATTAGGTTATTCTTAAACCTAGGGTTTCATTCAAGAGTAAGGTAGTGACCAATCAAGTAAAGATAATTGATGTGGTTGCATAGCAGCACATCATAACTTATATTTCACTCCATCTCTATGGTTTATTAGCTAAACCTTATCATCCCTAGGCCTCTTAGCATAGTAAGCTACAGAGTCAAGCCACTCCACGACATGGATATACTTCATAATATGTAGTATTATTACCTATGTATTGAAATAACATCGTTATCTAAATTCCCATATAAGGTATATAGGAGTAGTAAGACTCTTTCTTCCAATCATGAGTATCCTAGATCTTCCCTTGCCAATCCCATAGGCAATAATCTTCCCTATCATAGGCAATAATATTCCTTATCATAATCAAATTATTTTCCTATCCTTTTCTAAGGCATCGATATTAATATCATTTGATCTTCCAATCAGATAAATATAAGGTATGAGATGATAATAGGTCATAATCCTTGACCTTTCGATTTATCTTTCTCCAAAAATCCCAATACCTTTTCCTTTCTCATTAGTCACAAAATGTATGACTTAATTGACATCATGACTTGCAAAGAAGTCATTAGTTCTTCCAAATTGAAAACATATCTACATTTTTCGTTGGGTGGGGTACTCAAAGCGAGTCAATCCATTCTCTTCCTTCCCCCCTTAGTGTTTTTATGACATTTGTTCGACTCAAAGTTGAACTCCTAGCAAACACTTACTTATTTGAAAGGATTTGTCATTCCTTGTTGTTGGCTTTCTTTTTCCTTTTCCTGCCTCAATGGTATACTTTGAATATACTTTTTTTTTCCAACACTAGATTCATCATGGATTTTTATCTCATAAATTCAACATTTTGGATTATTCAATAAGAGACCTAATGAATAATCAACAACTTACAAGTTACAAGACACTATATTAATCTAATTCTCTTTCTGGCATCCTTTTTGTGGAGGAAAATCCATACCCACAAAACTTCATTGGTTGATGCACCTTTTAGCTTAGAATGTTGTTTTCCTTATAACTTCTATTGATCCGATACATAGTTCCTTATTGTATTCCATTTCCTTTTGGAACCTCTAAATGAATTTTGTTTTTCACATACATGTTGGTGATTTCATCTTATACTCCAACCAATCTATGTACTATCCAAACCTTTGGTCAGACCAACCTAATTTACCACTTTAGGTTTCTTTCTCATATTCACCTTTTCAAGTGACTTTGCCTGCTTCTTGGTAATTTATTCTCTCATAACCTTTTAGAGATACCAAAGTTGTTTGGTCTCTTTTTCTCAATTTAATCAAAACTCCAAATTGATCTCATCAAATTTGGTTGGTGGAACCATGTCCACATCATTGATTGCTTCATTCTAACCATTCCAGTCTTTTCCCTTTTCCTATGTACTAACTCTTTTCTTGCAAGATCCTATCTTTACACAAGAATTAGATTTATGTCAAGAGTTCTCCAACCTTGTGAATACCTCCTTCATTGACTTTCTACTTTGATCTAATTTATGCCAACATTGCATACAAAAAGATTTGTATATTTTCACTAAATCCAAGAATTATTGACTCTTTACAACTATAGGTTGCTACTATTAAGGGGTTATCTCATTTTTTCCCATCCCCTTAGAGTCATATAACTATTTCATAGGATAAAGGTATATATTGGTTATTCTTCCTAACCTTCCTACATAACCCTATTGCATAATATTCTGTAATCCTAGGTAATATCATAAGTTGTTGGTTTAGGAGTTCCTACTCCAAGGACAAATCTTAGCTAGTCCCAAATTTACATAATTTTTTCAGAAATTCACATCTTCCTTTTCACTTCCCTATGTTCTTTTCTCTTGCAATTGTGGCACAAGAACTTTTCAACCATGATCTTTTTTTATAAGGTTTACACATTATTGTGTAATGAGCTCATAGGTTTTAGTGCTTGAACTTGGTAGCTCTGATACCACATGTAGCATGCCAACCCTTCAATGCAGTAAAAATTTCTAATTTACACCTTGCGAGTAAGTAATTTAGGTAACAAGTCATTGAAATAAAAAAATTATTTCTTTTATTGAGAATATACGATCAAGATGTCATATCATATTAGAATAAAGATTCTAGTTCATTACAATAACTTCACAAATTACAAGAAAACAAGAATACATACATTTACACACATAGCTCCAATAAGCTTTAGAACAAATAGTTGTAAGACGGTCCAGGATCCTTCCTTTCAAATCTTGGTTCTTTTGTTGTGTGATGTGGAGGAGAAGAATCACTCAAGCACTTTTCCACCAACCACAGACTCATAATGTGGTCCCCCGCACATCTACCATTCGATAGATGGCCCTTCCCTTTAATGAAGAGATTGGTAGAGTAACCGATAATGATAACCAACTGAGCATATTGTTGTGTCCTACATAACTATAACTTGTAATCCCACAATATCTATCTAGTATGTAATAATAGATCATAGTGAACTGATAGTGTAGTCTCAGTAGTCACACAATCTAGAGTGGAGTCTCGGACATTCACACTACTTTGGCCAAAAATTTCTCATTTAGTACTTTGAATGAAGTCATCTATCACATACACTACTCAAGGCCGATTTGACTTAAAGCTATCTTAAGCTACGCATAGGTATTTCCTTCGATGGATAGTTCATCATACCAAAGATAACCTATCACCATATTAATCTACTTGGAATAGACCTACTTAGCTAGTAAGTACACAAGCTAGGTATTTCCTTCAATGGATAGTCTATCATGCCAGAGATAACCTACATACTTAGAATAACCCTACTGACAAGTAAACAAACTCCCTCCATACTAAATTATCTATCCTAGGAGTAAACACAAGCTTTCCTAGTTAAATAAATAACTTAGCTAAGTGTACCATGTGTGCCTTTCATGTTCAATCAAGCCTCGTATATAATACTTATGATAAACACCCATCTCCCACTATGGAGTACTTAGAAACACATTGTGAAAACAACATAAAAGCTTCAATTTCCTTTTCAAAACACTCTATTTTTTTCTAATGCACATACTAGGAAAGACATCTCAACCATGCATGAAAGACACATCATTCTAAAGTAAAATAGCAAAGAAGAAGAGGTCCCCCTACCTATTATCACTTATCCAATCAAATGGTAGCAATGCAACCCTTTCCAAACAACAACAAGCTTGGTAAGCATCTTCTCAAGAATATCAAAAATAAACTCTATCTCTCAAGTTGATAGCTTACTCCTCTCAAAAATATCTTCCTCACAAACTAAAAGAACTTACTCCCTTTCTCTCTCACAATGTAAAATAAAGTATGGTTAGAAATAATGCAAAAATAGAAATTGCCAAAGATGTGAAATCATGTGGAAGAATGTGTCCCTTATAAATGAAATGGCTCAACTATTTATAGAGAAACTTGGTAACCTTATTGCCTAAAGTTTAGGCATGTTAATAGAAAACAAGCTCCATGCAAAGCAACACATGAAACACAATAGAAAGGTGGTGACATCCTAGCTTAATATTCAACATAATCACCTACAGGTCAACTTGCTCATTGACAACAATTTAAAGACTTATTCAAATCTGCATATGCTCAATTCAAATTGCCTCATGAAAGAGACTTCTATAGCAACTTGGTTTCAGTGGTGGCGCCAAATCCATTTTCTGTCCTTGTTTGACGCGGTTTCATTGCCAAAAGAAACAGTTGTTACTAATTTTTAGCTACCAACTAAATTAGTAAAGTTTTATCAGGTAGTTATTAAACTGGGGTGAGAAAAAAATTTAACATTTGAGCAAATCAGATAAAAAAACCAAACATTCAGAGATTTATGAGGTACAAGTACATGTTTCATGGTTAGTTCATCATGTTCAACATTTTAGCGTGTGGTGTAAAATGGGCTCCCACAAGGGTTGAACCTAGCATACTGCCTTCTCAGATTCAAAAGATGCAACGAATAATGGTCGTGTGTTTCAATCATATCTTGAAAACTATGATATGAGTTTTCATGATTTTTGGATATAATTTATAAAACAATGAGGCAAAAAAACCCTTTAAATTTCTCACCGACCCAGTTCATTTTTTTTTAGAAATCTTCACTTCTAAGGAAAAAGAGAAATCCACCTTTTTAGGAGGATTGTAAGGCTCAAAGGGTAATTCTACATTAGTTTTGAGGTTCCACATGGGTTGACCATCACTCAAGGGGAGTTTTGGACACTTAATCACTCAATTTGCTCTAGTTTTGAGGCCTTTTTTGCATGTTTTTCAAACTTGCATGACCAAAGATGATTCATCATGCATATTGGTAGAGTTGAGAGTTAAGTCTCAATATTATCATTTAATTTTAAAGTAAAAAACACTTAGCTTGTATCTTTTACATGATTTTAAATAAGACAAAATATGTAATTAAATATTAAAGGTAATATTTTATTACCTTAATATTTACCATGCAATATAAAAAAAGAAGAGCTCACATGATAAATATTAAAATAATCATATTGATCATCTTTAATATTTAATTGAATAGTCCCTTTTTCCCAAAATCATGCAAAGAAAAAAATGGAGCAAATGGTGAGACATAACTGCAGTTTCACATCAGCTTTGTAGTTCAGATATTTTGACTTTAGTTATCTCTTCTTGGATTTTTGAAGCCCTTTATTGTATATAGGAAAAAGACTAAGTCTTTTGTCCTTTGTTCTTGATGATTTTGTCTTTGCATTTATGCAAAGAAGAGATTGATTTTGTAACTCAAATATTTTACAATTAATATTATGCAGTAGCTCTTTACAGGTCATTTTAGCTTTGTTATTAGTAGATGAATTCTTTTTTATTTTCAGTATTATCAAGTTTTTCCTTCAAGATTTTAGGCATCATCATTATGTTGGATCTGATTAGAGGATTATTGTGTTTCAATTTCGAAACCTCTAATTTTTTGTCTCTTTCATAAGTGTATGTATGCAATAATACTTAAATTCACAGGTTATACATTGTGCATGTTGGTACTTTATCATTTTAGTTGTGAAAACAGAGTTTTCTTTCAAAAGAGATATTTTGTCAAAACCTTTGTATGAAACATTTAGGTGATTAAGTTGTCAGATTTGGTTGTGCAAGTGGAAATATTGAAAATTCATTTGTGAGTTAGGTTGCAGTTTAATTTTTCATCATTAGGTGCATCACCTTCCATTTTAAAGTTCACTTTATGCATTTAATTCAAGCCTTCTTCCCCTTTCCTTGAAAATTAGAGTCATTCGTTAAAAAATCATAAAGGAAGTCAGCCTATAATCTAAAGGTTAACTTTCAACATAGGCTACCCACAACCTGAAAGTTTTCCCATGTTACATAAGATTGCAAAGAATCTTTTCTTTCGCACACGGGTGCACTCCTATTGATAACAGTTTTTGGCACACTCGGTGGGACTTTGAAGCATACTTATATGTCCAAAATCAGCTCCAAGAGGTTGATGATATTGCCATGCCAAAAATTTTGGCTAGAAAAAAAAATCCAACATTTTTTTCTTAATTTTTTTTTAAGCAAGCATTAAGCTAGTTAACACTCTAAGGGCATGAGATGAACATTAACATGAGCATGAATCGTACACCTAAATGAGGCCACTTCTAAATTAAGTGTAATAGTTGTCTATGCAATTCATTAATTATAAATTGGTCAATAAAATTTGTCACTAATAGATCTACAATTAATCTTCAATAATAATAATATTATTACCCCATAAACTATGTAATTCTAATACTAATACTTAATCCTTATTTACAAATTATTATACCATTCGTCTAAAGAATTATCCCCTTTATTAATAATACCAACAATTACAATCTCAATTAAAACCTCATCCTCAATAATATTAATAGTTACAATGAGATTACAATATTGCTTGACAATATTTATTTTACTATGTGTAAATATTGTTAATACTTCTAATATTTATTTTACTACTATTTGTATTGAATATATTCATATTTCTATGGTTATTAGTAATGTCATTTCACTCTTTCTAATAATAGTAAAATTTTCCATAACCATACCGGTTAACTTAGCACTTTTATAAATGATAATATTACCATAATTTGATTAGCTCTCCCATTATAATCATGTTTCTCTTTACTCCATGGTTAGATGTGGTTAATAATAATATTAGGGTACAAGCTTAATAGAAATGTTGTTAATTAACCACACTCACAGTAACATTAAATAATCACATCTAACCCTTAATAACAATTTCAAAGTTACCGTAATTATTTTACCAACTAATAAATCCCCACTCTTATAATTACATAGTTGATTTCATATGGCGGATTAAAACTTATAATATTTTATTATACTCTTTTAGTTTAATTTATTTAATAATACAAAACCAATATTTAATTGGTCGCAATATTATTTAGTTTTCCATAGCATGGTAATTTCCAATAATATTTAAATTCACCTCTTAAGTAATTAGTGGTTACTATATTTACAATAGTAATTTTGAATCATATTTAAATTTACCTCGTAATTTTCAACCATCTTTAAATTTACTTGGTAATTTTCAACCATATTTAAATTTACTTCTTAACTATTTAATGGTTACTAGTAACAATATTTATAATGGTAATTTCTTAAGTAATCAATAATGATTTCCAATGAAATAATATTGTAGGCACATAATTAGTTTAGTTTAAAACTCAACTTAAAATTTATTATTACACACTCAATATTTGTATTGCTATGATAAAATAAAAAACCTCCAGCCACCTCATACTAAATTATCATATAATATTTTACCTTACTCTATCACATTACATGACTGGTTTTGTAAATGATGGCATAGGCATATTTACTTAAAAAGCACATAATAACTAAAACTCTTTTACTATTCAATTGATCATCTAAGTAAAACTATCTTAGACAGTATTAGATATCATATTGATTTATTTTTATTTTTTTTGAAGTTTAACTTTTCGTGAAGATAATAATATTCCCATCATATCTTGGCAATGCCCAACTAGGGGAGAGGACCCAGTAGTTGTGCACCCTAACTTTGCGCTTCTAATTATCCTACATGGAAATTTCAAATCACTCCCAATTTTTTTACAGTAGCTTACTTGGCAAGTCCCCTACTTATAACTTTCGTTTCAAGGCCACATCATCAAATATGATGCCACATTAGCATGCTTTTTGTCAAGGTGTCTAAAAAGGCCCAAAAAAAAATTGCTACCAATACTTGTGCATTCACATCATGGATAGTTGAATGCTGATGTGGCATCACATGATTGGTTACTTTTTAGATCAAAAGAATACATTTTGTTTAATTACGGGTAGTCAAGTCACAACTATCGGCATTATCTAAACAACTACTATCACAACTATTGGGCATTATATTAACAACTAGTATCACAACTATTGAAACATGCTCAACTATTGGGTCCTCTCCCCTACCCAATATTTATAAATTAAATATTTACCCAGAGATTGTACTTTCCTAAAACTCTTATAGAGCCTTTAATGATACTTTGTTACGCTTAACACCAAAGCACAAATATTTTACTTAAAACTTCTTCCATTAATGTATGTATGAATATTCCCTTGAACATGAGATCAAACGCATACCTATGCCTCTCATAGATGGGGGAGCTGTTGAAAAAGATAATATTTCAAACTCAATAAAATCTATTGTTCTATTCATGTTGCTAGCAGATTTGACATAATCTTGAATTCCTAAAGAAATACTACTTGCAACAAGACAATGATTACAACCGATACTCAAATCTTAGACAAATGGAACATATAGGATTACAAAGGCCGAGGCAATCTATCCAGACATAAATGCTGACCTACAGTTTGATATTTTGTCAACATGGTGCATAGTCTGAGTGCACTAAATTTTGTAGCTACCACCAAGGGTTTCGTGTGGAGGTCGAGCTTAACAAGGGTCGGAAATCAACATAACCAATTATTCTAACCTAATTTTTTTTTATTATCATTTAACATTATTATTAAATTGTAATACTAATGTTATCTTTCGTGAACCAAAATAACGATATAAATAGATTTTAAAACACCATTAGCAATATTATTATTAGTGCATCAAATAATAATCTTATTATAACTGCCAGCAATATTTTGACATGATATCCATTCTAACTAATAATGCTATGATGAACCTAAATACCGTTCCACAAATATTTAGTCATATGTAAAGCTAATTGCATTAACCTATTGTCAAAGTTGAACCACTGGCATTATTCTTTAATGTGCTGTGGTGAGGTGGGGCATAATGATTCAAGCTGGTGGATAGGATTTAATATAGCACTTATTATTCTTTTGACAATTTATTTTTCCTGACTTCGTGACTTATACGGCAGGATGGTGTTGGCAGAATAATTTATGAGAAAGTTATGGCACGAATCGCCCAACAAAAAGGAGTTAGATTTATTTTGAGTAAGTCATTGATTACAATCGACCAATAATTTGTTCATTTATTTTTTTGCATTTTTCCAGAGACATCTTAGTTATATTACTCCACTTTGGAGAGCATTAGAGTATAGTGTTCCAGATGAGATGATCATCCAGCAGCCAAGGAGATCAATGGATATGGAAGCAAATTTTGTTGGTCAAAGTTTGCAGACCATTCTATAGCTGAACATGAGGTAGACAGATGATTTAAAGAAAACTCTGTGAGTGTTGAACTACAAAGGATCTACTTCTGATCTCTTATCTTTGTTTTAATTTTCTTTTAAAACTTTCATTATTTTCTAAGCTAGACAACTCCTTCATTCTACAGGCACAACCATGCAAGGCGATTTGGGTTTGCATACTTTTGCTTATTGCATGAGAATTTGTAAATAGAGAATGGATTCTTTCTTGATTATGAATCACACAACAAACATTCATTGTGAACCACACAACAATTATTCTCCTCTATCCAAATTCGTAGCAATACATAAACAAATTTCATTGAAAAATGTGTTTGTCATTTTATTCTATATCTATGGAACCGTATAATTTCACCGTGTATTGTTTGAAATTCCTGCATACAGATTTGCAAAGATTATTATTATTATATTGTGATTTTTAAGGAAATTATGGGCTTTTACCCCCCGCGCCTGTTGTGCCTGTAATGTGAGGTTGCGGCCTTGAGAGGATTTGTTGCGGCTGTCGTGTTGGGGTTTCAGCCTCCACTTTCTTTCTTTCTTTTTTTGGTTTCTTTTGTTTTATATAACTTTTTTAAAATTTATTTCATTCGTATAAGGTTAAAAAAAAATGTTTACTTAGACTAATGGTAATATTGTATAGGCACCAGCATATTTATATAGGTCAGATTATATGCATATATTTTAGATGTATAAATCATCTAATATTTATAATAGAATACAATCATTTATTTAAATGTGTAGGTTTAATGAACGTATATATCACATTTTTATGTTGAAATGAAATCTTTATCTCCTCTTTTTCTTTCATAAATTATTCATATAATATTTATTTTATCATTTTTGAGGTGGTTACAAAAAGGAGCTAGAATATCTTTAGAAAGTTTTACATTGTGTTGTAAGGAATATAGCATTTTATGAAACTAACTGAAAAGGGATCTTAATATTATGGATATATTTAGAGACAATAGTACCAAAACTTTATATTATAAGAACTTCGCCGCCTACCCGCTCCTTACCACCTTCCGGAGTAAACATTGATGATTTGCTGTCAATCAATGATGCCGCATACCGATACCGGCGGCAATATTTAATATTGCTGGCGGCTGGTTACCGGCTATAATTTAATGCCCTCTACTTCTATTTTCAACCATAATCCTTATACTATAACACCTTCTTACAACTAATAAACAAGGGTAAATAGAAACAAGAACTTATCTCTTCTTTTGGTGAAGGGTTTGAACTCTTTTATCCATCTTTCCTCTCCAAGCCAACTAGTTTGACCACCATCCACTAAGAATCGTATCTTCTCCTCTCCCACCTCTTCTCTCCAACCTTAAGTAGAATTCTCCAAAAGGAGAAGTGGGTAACACCCTCCTCTCCTTCCTCTCAAGATATATAGGATTTTCAACTTGCAACCTTTTGGATGGGGAAGTGTGGAGTGTACCTCCTCCATCAATTAGAGTCTTTTCCATATTAATGAGGAAACATGCACTTGGACAACCCCTCCATCTTTCCATCCCATCATTTCTTCAAAACTCGTTACCTTCCATTATGAGGACTTTTCAGGGGTCAAATCATGTCTTTGGGGCACCATTATATGTCCACTTGACCCCTACCACTATGGTATAGACCATAGGGGGTTTCTTTTTGCATCCCAACCAAGGAAATTGACCAACAACCCTCTTTAAAGGCCCATTTAAGAACCCATCCGAAATTCAAACTTGGATAAGGGTTTCCTAACCCCTAATCCCACTTACACCCACATGAAACATTATCAAATACCCTCTCAACTCCAAAATAAATTATCCCTTTAATATCAACCCTCACCACTTCAACATGTTAACTTTATTTCTTTCTAAGCTCAAAAAGGGGGTCAAATTTATAACCTCAAGAAGAGTCTTTTAATTTTCTCTCGATGGTTCACCCTTCCCATGCTAACACCATTACCTTCCTGCACAATGCCAACACAACCATAAGTAACAATTTGATCACATAAATTTGTTAACTAAATAGTTTATATTTTAGCTATACAATAATCCATTTAAAATTTCAATTAGCTTTTCACAATATATGAGTGCATTCCACCTTCATGGTAGTGACAATAAACAAAATGTCAAAATTAAATGCAAGAATATCACCAAAAGATCACCTTATTTATCATCCATAATATATCTAATCATCGATTCAAGAAAGACATATAACAAATTAGGATCGTTTTAAGTACCTACGAGGCGGGGTCTTATAGATATGAAGAATAACATGAATGACACCAAGGAAATATTGTTATACATCGCAAAGAAGATAAAAGAGTTTAGGAGACAACAAGAGCTTGATATGCAATAATAGGAGTTAGATTATCAAGCCTATCTTCATAAGCAAGAGTTAGAGACACAAAGAATATTGTTTGAACAAAAGCTCAAGAGAGAGTTAGTTGCAGAAGATGCAAAAATGAGGCTAAAACTTGCCAAACAAGAGGTTCCCAAGGTTAAAATTCTAAGTTTTAGTCATGATGAGTCTCCTATGTCTTCCAATTTTTAAATTCTAAGTTTGAGGAGCTTCCCTTCATTTCAAGAGTTTGTTATTGAGCAAAAAACTAGCCTAGCTCTTAGTTTTCCTAACCCATGTTTTGGAGAAGGTATTCCTACATTCAAAACACTATGTTTCATACAAGAGGAATTTATTCTTGAGCAGGTTCAACCTACAATCCTTCAGGAGCAGCCTTTCCCCAAACTTGTGTAGTCTCAAGAACCTAAACAAAATCATACTTCTTGTTTAGACACAATCATTCCATCCATAGAAGAGTCTGTTGATATTTTGATTTCTCAAGATAATCAGGTTGTAGATCAAGAAATTGAGGAGGTATTAGTTGAAAGTCAACAAGTTTTAGATAAAGAAAAGGTTGATGTTTCTTATGATCTAACTAATATGATTAACGAACTTCCATGCTTCATTGATGATGACCAAGATGAGTCTCATATCATAATAGTATTAGCCTCAAATCAGCAAGAAGAAGGTAAAAAAGGTGATGTTCTAGCCTCTCAACAAGGCTGCAATAAGGTAATAAACAATCCACTTCCACAACAAAATGAAAATCAGAATGAAGAGGTCTCATTTTGGGATGAGCTTGAGGTACTTGTTTCAAGTTTAGACTCTAGACAATCATCTTTTGAAGAGAAAAAGGCGGGACAATAGGTAGTTGAAGTAGAAAAAGATGTCCAAGTTTAGATTTTTGCTGGTTTATTTGATGAACCTCTAGGATTTGTAGGTGAAGATGAGCAATGCATCATTAAACTAACATCAACGCCCAATTTTGAGCAAAAAGATGAAGAAAATCAGTTTGACAAGGTGCAGATCCAAGAAGTGACAAATGAAAACAGTCATGTAGAGTAAGAAAAGCAACAAATCATAGATTTTGAAGGTATGATCTTTGAAGACCATCATGAAAAAGAGTTAGAGTATACTTTCTATGATAAGGTTGATGATATAGACTTATTCTCAAGCATCATTGAGGTTTTTTGCTCTAACATTGTTGACAACTTAGCACCTTTCAAGACAAAGGATTGTGATCAACATAATCAGGTGATCAAAGAGGTTGTGGTTGAAGAGACAACACATGAGAAAGAAGCTAACAAAAAGAGTCCCCGGTTTAGCATCTCAATAGGATGCCCAATCAGGCATCTCTCCATAATAGAGTCCAAGCATGAGATTCAGATTAAAGGACAACAGGGCCAACTTACTCATTCACTCCAAACCAACAGTTTGGTTGATCAAAATCAGAGGGTGAGTGAGTTTGTTTACATTCTTCATGAAGAATTGCAACAGTTTATTGAATATCTTCTTGTTCTTCATCTAGTTTCAGTTGTTCATAAACATGTAAATTAGTGTTTTTTGTTGAGAAGGGGAAGCTAATTTAACCAAATAGTAAATGGATTCGTTTGAGGCTTTCACAGTTGTTTGGTTAGGGTAGGGTAGGGTAGTTTTCAAGATAATAAGTGTTTTGAGCACACTTTATTTCAGTATTGTTTTGTTTTTCAATAAAGTGCAGATGTTGCACAGTTTTCTAGCTCTGTCTTGAACAGAGTTATGCTAGTTTCTTTTAGTTTTGTTTGTTGTTGAATGGTTTCTACAACTAAGTTATAGAGGTTTTTGATTAAAAAAAACAAAAAGATGGACTTCATGCCCAATGGATAAGCAAGATAATTGATCTTATTTGTTTAGCAGGAAAACACCTCAAAGAGGTTGCCAGAAATGTTACTAATTTTTAGCTACCAACTAAATTAGTAAAGTTTTATCAGGTAGTTATTAAACTGGGGTGAGAAAAAAATTTAACATTTGAGAAAATTAGATAAGAAAACCAAACATTCAAAGATTTATTAGGTACAGGTACATGTTTCATGGCTAGTTCATCATGTTCAATTGGGCTCCCACAAGGGTTGAGCCCAACATGCTACCTTCTCAGATTCAAAAGATGCAACAAATAGTGGTCGTTTGTTTCAATCATATCTTGAAAACTACGATCTGGATTTTCATGATTTTTGGATATAATTTATAAAACAATGAGGCAAAAAAACCCTTTAAATTTCTCATCGACCCAGTTCATATTTTTTTTGAGAAATTTTCACCACTTCTAAGGAAAAAGAGAAATCCACCTTTTTAGGAGGATTGTTAGGCTCAAAGGGTAGTTCTACATTAGTTTTGAGGTCCCACATGGGTTGACCATCACTCAAGGGGAGTTTTGGACACTTAATCACTCAATTTGCTCCAGTTTTGAGGCTTTTTTTGCATGCTTTTCAAACTTACACGATCAAAGATAATTCATCATGCATATTGGTGGAGTTGAGAGTTAAGTCTCAATATTATCATTTAATTTTAGGGTACCCACAACCTAAAAGTTTTCCCATGTTACATAGGATTGTAAAGCATCTTTGCTTTCGCACACGGGTGCACTCCTGTTGATAACAACAATCAACAACCATTTCATAACAGCAATCATCCATTGATTTGCTTTAGAGGATGAGTGAACTAAAACTTAAAAAAACATTTGACAAAGTCAAGGTTTATCTTATCCAAGGCATCGACCCAGTCCATGCTTAAATATCGACATGAGATAGCAACATCAAATGCAATACAAATGTCTTTATATCGCATGACATTTTGAGTGATAATCAGCTTCACATAATAGTCATAAGCTATTCTATCGACCTCTTAAAACATAGTCTAAAGTGACTATAATCGACCTCCATTATCATAGTCTTTATCGACTATAATAAGCCTTTATAAATTGGCTTCTATCAAAGTAAATGATAGTTGATTTCTATTAACAAATATGATATGTTAAATATACATTATTATATATATTTATATAATATATTACATACATACATATATATATATATATATATATATATATATAACCATTAATATATATTTACATATATATATCATAAGCCAATAATGTAAGCATACATTCAATATATATATATATATATATAAATAAAAGAGTACATGCAAGATAATATATATAATAAACACATTATATTGGATGTATGCATATATATATGTATGTATAAATGTATACATCTATGTACACGTATATGTAGGTATATTTATATCGATGCATTCGTATGAGAGTGTGCATCTGCCAATGTACATGTGTATCGATATACATATACATATGGATACATGCATATACTATACATGCATATATATGTCCACATCCAATTCACATATAGCCATTCACAATTACCATCATATTGATAAGTGTTTATGTGTGGTACATCTATACATGTGCATATACATGTCGTTAGATCCCATTGGCATGCATGTGCATATATATACACATACTTCCATGTACATCTCACTTGTCAATATAATCGTAATAGTACAAGAAAGATCTCAAAATCTCAATAGATAAACATCACCCAATAATGCATGCAGTAGTAAACAAGAATTTCAAAACAGACATATCAGCTAAGGATGACTTACCAACTACCCACAAATTGAATCAACTCAATCATTCTAATGTGGTGTGTATATATGCTCAGATAGTTTGCTTTTACTAGTTACCCAACCAAGATCTTCTCTTGAGTGATACTTCCCCTCCCCCTGGAGGAATGAAACATATACCTCATAATCCACTAACACATGCACATGATAGTCAATTGTTCACAACATATGTAGTATACATAAACATCTCCAAAGTTAGAATAATAATTCAATAACCATCTACTCACATATATGTAGTATTTCTGCATGAAATAACATCAACTAAGATAACATCAAATGAGGTATCATTAAATGAGATAACATTCACATTGATAACATTGTACGAGCACAATTTATTCATCTCTAGAATTCACATTACATTCATATTTTACCCTACCTAGTAATAGTACAAATAATAATTACACAATTGGGGTGTAACACTTGCTCAAAATCCTTGAGAAGATTGCCAATGATGCTACTCATGATTGGAGCCTCCAACACAATCCCTCCCTAAGGGCTTAAAACCTATAGTCTTCAACATACAATGGTGCAACTCCATATTCCCTAATCTTCATCTTTGAATCCATCTTTATAATTAAGATTGAAATATCATCATTACACATCTCCTTGTATAATCCTATTGTTGATTAGGAGTACACAGTTGCATGATTGTATGAGCTAGAGCTAGTTTATGAATTACACACCAATGCTCTAAAACATTTATAGTCCTTTCAAAAACATTATTTTTGTATGTACAATAAGAAATTCAAATCTCATGAATTTGAGATTGGTGACCTTGTGCTCAAGGAAAATTTAAGTAACCTTCATGATCAAGGCAAGAAAATAAATTTTCAACCCAATTGATTAGGACCATATGTTGTCATTGCTAATTATGAATATGGTACTTATTCTATGATCACACTTAATGGTTAAAATATTTAATAACCCATGAAAATTTACTATATCTCAAATGTTTCCATGCCTAATATTCATAATATCCTAGTCAAAAAATACAAAAAACTAAAAAAGTTAAAAAAAGTTAAAAAAATGAAAAATAAAAAGAAGAGAAAAACCATCTTCAGCGAAAACTATTCTTTGTGGTTCCTTGAACTACTACCATGGTGAAAAATTGCTCAGATGTACTATGTGTAATAAATAGATTGTGTTAGCCTCCAACTCTTTGTCTTTCATCTAGCCATCAAATGATTATTATAATGGTTTCAATCTCCTCATTGTCTGTAAAGTCGTCTTTCATTCATCCATCCATTGCATTAGTTTTATAGTAGTTTTAGTATCCTTATTTTCCTTGAAGTTTCCTTTTGTTCATCCATCCATCACATGAGTTTTACACTAGTTTAAGTATCTTCATTGGCCCTAAAGTTGTCTTTTGT
>VDFB02247519.1:0-14740 GCA_007258455.2 Sequoia sempervirens | reverse complement strand
CCCCGACATTCCACCTCGTGGGAGCAGATCAACATGGCATCAGACCGTTGGGTACACTAATGGAGCAGAAGGTCTTGATCGGCACGCAACTGTTTCTGTTGAATTTTGTAGTCATCCCAATGGAGAAAAAAGCATACGATGCACTCTTGGGACGGGGATGGTTGATCGCCGCCAAGGCAACGCACAACTGGAAGCGGAATACACTCTCAATAGAAAATCGGGGGAGGAAATACACCATTGATCTGAAGAACCAGGCCGTCAGTGAGGATCTGGCGTCTTCGGCATCCGAATCTGGAGGAGACTCAGACGACGATGAGAGAAAGACAATGGAACCAGATGAAGAAGGGGTGTTGGAGATTGGAAGTTGCTCGGAAGATGAGACCAGTTCACTGAGCGGACTGTTTCACTGGCAGATGGAGGATTATGAAGTCTTCCACCCGGATTGCCACATGCTGCAGGTCAAGGAGGGGGAAGTAGAAAAAGATAATGGCTTGACCAGTGAAACATTCCCACCTGAGTATGGAGAATATAAAGAAGGTATCGCAAAACTGGATGATACGCCAGTCCACAAGTTTTAACAGGTACGAGATGAAAAAATTGTGTTGGAATTAAAAAATGAAAAGTATGAAAAAATTAAAAAATTAGAAAAAAAGAAAAGAGATGAAGAGAGAGAAAAAAGAGATGAAAGGGAAAATGGAAAAGAAGAGAGAAGGGAGGAGAGAGAAAAAGAACGGAAGCTGGAAAAAATAAAAATAAATAGAAAAGAAGCTATGAAAATAAAAGAAAATAACGGAGTAAGTGAAGAAAAACAAGGCGTATGGGAAGAAAAAGAAAAAGAAGAGAAAATTAAAAGAAACGAAAGAGAAGTCGGAAAAGAAAGCAAACGAAGGGAGAATAAATTAAATAATAAATTAAATAAGTCGGCCATCAGGAGAAATATTAAATTAAGTAAAGTGAGGCAGATTAAAATACACGCCTGGAGAATTAAAAAACCCGTACGGCCAAAAGGGAAATTGAGTGAGGAAAGTAAAAGACGAAAGATTAAAGGAAAGAAGATTAAAATATGTCAAAACCCGAAGAGGAAGCAAGGCGTATGGCCAAGGGTGAAGGCAAGTAAGGAAAGAAATGAAATAAATATAAAACCTAAAACCGTACGGCCAATTGAACAAGCGACAGGTAGGAGACAAAATCACAGAGGAAAAGAAGGGAGGAAAAATTTGCACGAATTTATCAGTTACAGAGGCGCACAGGGCACAGAGAAGGAAGTCGTACGGCATCAGGGGTTCTACACTCAATACAAATCGCCAGACAAGGAAGTCGTACGGCCTCAGAGATTCTATACTCAGCACAATTCGCCAGGGAAGGAAGTCGTACGGCATCTAAAAGACTTCAAGGCCGTACGAGGTTCCATTTCTCAAATAGCACGTCAAGGGTCGAAGCCTGTGGAGGACGTACAGTATTCAGAGCTTGACATCGTACGGCATCCAAGGAACTCTCAAACCATACGGTATTTTCACATTTTCCAGTTTTCATTCTATTTGCCAGTAGAAATCGTACGGCCTCTGCAAGTTGAAAATTTTGCCAAGGGTAACATCGTACGGCCTCTGCAAGTTGGATATGTTACCAAGATTTACATCGTACAGCAAGTAAAAATTGAAAGATTGGCCAAGTTCTGCACCGTACGGCCTTTGCAACTGGGAAATTTTGTTAAGTCCTGCATCGTATGGCTATTCCAGACTGAAATTGGTGCCAGGGTTGGAATCCGTATGGCCTCAGCACAAGTCCCAGCCGTACGGCATTATTGCCTCAGGAGATTTCGTACGGCCTCAGCACTGCAGGAGAATCCGTACGGCATCAGCATTTCAGAGGAACTTGCACGGAATTCGCAGTACTTCCAGATCGTACGGATTTCAAAGTGTCTTCAAACCGTACGGCCTCAGGGTTCCACAGTCGTACGGCCATTCATCCAAATCGTATGGACTTGGCAGATCATTTGGCAGTTCGGCAGTTTCCACCGACAGTTCGGCAATTTTCGGCACTTCGGCAGTTTTTGGCACTTCGGCAGTTCTCACCGGCACTTCGGCAGTTTTTGGCACTTCGGCAGTTTCCACCGGCAGTTCGGCAGTTCTCATAGTTTCGGCAGTCTCGAGAGTTATAAAGTCGGCTGGAATCACCGAACTGACAGAAAGATGGACAAGGGCAAGAAGGCTATGCAGCACCAGCCAAAGGTAGCCTCGGCTGGGAAAAGAAAAAGGATGGATGCCGATAATGAAATGATAGCATGGGAGAACCTGACCGGAAACGAGTGCAAGCAATGGTGGCGAAGCACTCCCGACGACCACTCTCTAAAGGTTGCGCTTCGACACGCTCGGGTAGACAAGGCTGTGCTCGTGCCCTTTTTCAATTCTCGGGAGTTCGAGCCTTGGCTGAAGGTGATGGTGGAGAACTATTGCAGGCATACACACAAGTCAGTTGTTGATTACAGAGGTTGCCGAGTGACCGTTTCATTCTGGCCTCAGGACTTTGAGCGGGTGTTCGGCGTCCCAGCTTCCGGAATAGGGGTTAACAAACCCAAGAGAATGACACAGGAACACAAAGAACTGCTGGTCAAGCAAGTGTGCCGAAGCGACTTGTCAGCCGAAGAACAGCGTACCATATGGAATACTGGCAATCGAGGCCTCCGGAAGAGTCACCTAGCAACGGCAGAATGGAAATGTTTGCTTGACCTGATGAAGTGCCGACTCACAGGGGCTAGCCGAGCGTCGGACATTGCCTTATGGCAGGTGGATTTCATGGTCGGACTTCGAGTTGGCCGAGTATACAACTGGGCGAGGCTACTCACAGAGCGGATGAGGGATTTTCTAGCGCAGAGGCATAAGGCCTTCTATATGACTCAGCACGCCATAGCTCTCTTTTTGGATGTCGTGCACACACAGGTGCCCGAGGGCAATTGGGGTCGGTTGCGGCCACTCACTCACCTGGACCCAGGATGGCCTACCGTATTCTACTGGTCGGAACTGGAAGTAAAGCAAGCAGGCGAGGGCACAGCTTCGGGGAAAAAGAGGAAACGGAAGGAGGCATCGGTGGAAGAGGAAACATCAAAGGAGGAGGCCTCGGAGGAGAGCGATGCATCTGACAGAGAGGAGCCTATTGACTTATCTTCCTCGCCATCGGAGTCTAGTCCACCGGCCGATGAGGTGTCTGTTGCCATCGGGGGTCAGGAGGCAGGCAAGATTGATATACCAGTATTGCAGCCGGCAGGATTTACTCTTCCGGCACCGCCAGCCAGCCAGAGTACACACTCAGTCACGTTTACCCTCCCTGCTGCGCCAGTTGGAGCCGGGCGGGTGTTGAGGGTAGCCGCTTCACTACCGGGAGCATCTCCAGGGTGGGCACCTCTTGCCACCACATCACAGGGGGCACTCACTGTATCGGCGGCAGGTTCCACTGCCTCGGTAGAGATACTGCCAGCGGTTTGTTCTCTTACACCACCGTCAGCATCGGCAGCGACAGGAGTGGTAACCTCGGTAGCAGGAGCTGGGGGATTGACGGAGGCCACTGAGGAGACGACTCCAGCCCCAGGAGCACCCGGGGTAGCACAAATCGATAGTTGGCTGGGATCGGTGGGCCTCACCTTGGACGTGGCCGAGCAGCCAGACCAGCAGAAGAAGAGTCCCTCGGAGGGACAAGGGGACGAGGAGGGGCCGATCATTCACACCCAGCAGAGTGAGACGGCCAGGATCGGCGAAGACACACTTGCACACCCGGAGGCGAGCATAGCAGAGGCACCAGAGACGGCCATTCAGGAGCCTCAGCCTGTAGTCGGGGAGCCGCCCCAAGAGGAGACAGAACATTGTATACCTTCTGATGATGAGGAGAACGAGGAGGGTGCTTCCACAGAGGGCTTTGTCGTGGAAATGTCACAGCCGGACCCGTCGGACCCAGTAGGCACGGTACAGAGATATGTGGAGGAGCTCGAGCACATGGGCAGATTGATGATCCGTGTGGGACAGGTTTCCAGGGACCTGAGGATTGGCCGATCGCCTCTGGTAGGCTAGGAGGTTCACCGCATTCGGGGATTTGTGCAGATGGGGTGCGAGGCGGAGTTTGCACGGATATTTGGCGAGGGGTGGCCAGCAGGAGAGACTCCTGCTATGATGAGAGCCTGGCGGGGTCGGCCACCGAGGCTAGTAGGACGGGATGCAGGCGTCCTGGAGAGTTTATACTACATCGAGCTTGCCTTCCGAGATGTTTTTCTTCTGATGAAGCGCCAAAGGTTTTCCACCGAGGTAGCAGTATCTCGCCGAGTGGATGCCTATAGACTCCTTCAGCGGGTCAAGGATGAGTCTACTGCGACCATCAAGAGCATTCAGGATAACTTGACTGAACAATCTCAGCTGGCCAGTGACAGGGGAGCCCGATTGGACATCTTGGAGCCTCGGGTGGCAGCCTTGGAGGAGGAGGCACAGCAGAAAGAGGCAGCATGGCAGCAGAGAATGAGAGCATTGGAGGACCAGTTGGCTGCAAAAGAGGTAGAATTGGCGGCCAAGAAGGCCGAAGCAGAGCAGGCAAAGAGCCAACTAATGGAGGCAGCCCGGATGGTGAAGGCGGCGAGGGAGAGGGAGATCCTGGCAGATCGGCAGCTTCGCACATGCACGGAGGAGCTGAGGCGTCTGAGAGCAGAGCATTCTTCCACCACTCCGACGTCATCTGTGCATCCAAGGACGCACTCCCTTCCCCCTACTTCTCAGTAATCTTATCTTGTTGTATGTATGTCGTCTGGAAGACGACTTCCTTTTTGGGGGGGGATGATGTTAGTCGTATATTTTACTTGTTGTCGGCCGTAGTCGGCCTTGGTCATAGTCGGCCTTGGTCGTAGTCGGCCAATTGTTAATAAAATAATAGTTAGTGAGAATAAAATATGTCATGTACTTTCGGGAAAGCATGTTCTGATTAATGTTAATGTAATGTTGTTGTGAAACGTCGTGTCGGTTGGTTATCTAACCACCGCCGAGCATTATATGTAGTCGGTTGGGATAGTCGGGAAATAATAATGAATGAGATTTGTTGCCAATGGTTATACTGTAAGCATTGTGATACTCTCTTGTACATGTTATTTCCTGAGAATGAATAAAGTTTCTGGCATTTTACTATGATATCTTTCCGTGTACTGTTTTGTCCTATGTTCTGCATATTACAAGTTTGCCAGTAGTACGTCAGATTAGAATCCCATTCCGTAGGCAAACAGATTTCTAGCAGCACATTGGGATGTTGATCTTGAAAATGTTAGGCAGATTGATGAGAAAGAGGTGCAATTGGGATTGGTTGCGATTTCATTGGATGAACCACAACTTCAGCCAAAGAGTGACACAAATAGATCTAATTCTTTTGATATTGATAGCCCAGGTGAGACACAGTTGTATTTTGAAGTTTGAGACTTTGAGTATTAAATTTAATTTAATTTTCTAAACTTTAAACTTTAAAATCTGAATAATCAAATACTGTTGTTATACTGTTGTCATGATTAAATTGTTGCTATACTGCTGGAATACTACTCTTATACTGCTGTCATGATTAAATGCTATTGCTGTTATCCTGCTGTCAGGCACAAATTTACAATTTCACTGTTATTAATATTTACTGCTGTCCATTAACTTGTAGAAATTTGAGTCTGTCTGTCTGTCTGTCTGTCTATATATATATGGAAAAATTCATATATATTGCCATTCTGTCCCTCCATCCCTCCATCCCATCCCTGAAGCATGTCCTCTGCTGTTCCCCCCTCCCGTCCCTGAAATGCTGTGAACATAGATATGAACTGAAGTCCTGAAAATTCAATTAGAAATGGAAGCATAGATGAAAGTGTGGGTAGTTGTAATCTTGTAAGAACATCTGCAAGTTACAAGAGGAGTGAAAAGCTACAAAGTTTATAAAATGGGTGGTTAGAGGTTTCATGACACCATTTGAATAAGAGCTGGATCCAAGGAAGAAGGTTTCTCAATAAGCAAAGGAGTCATGTAGCACTTGTCACTTTTTAATGGAAGTAAGAGGATAGACAGATTACATATTTTCTTAAGATGCTGATTTCAAGCTGAAAACTTACCAGATGCAGAGGTTTCACCATATTTAGAGGCCTTGTAGGATGTTATTGGATGCCCATTAGCAACTGTGGCATTACTGAAAATGAGCTTTGTGACATTCTTAGTCCTTTTGTCGAGAGATCCAAATCTATAAGCTGCATTAGTTCCTGTAGAGATGCATCCATTTTTTGAAGCCCCATTGGTCTCTGCATTGGAGGTAACAATACCAGTGGGCTTGCCATGAGTTCACCAACTGGCTTCACTATCATAGCCCTTTCTGGCAGCATAGTTTTATTCCAACATCTTAGAAAATGTGATGCTTGTAGGAAGGTTTTTCAATAAGCAGTGGAATCATGTAACACTTGTCGCTGTTTTATGGAAGTTAGAGGATAGACAGATTAAATTTATTCTTAAGATGCTGATTTCAAGCTGAGAACTTACCAGATGCAGAGGTTTCACCATATTGGATGCCCATTAGCATCTGTGGCATTACTGAAAATGAGCTGTGAGACATTCTTAGTCCTTTTGTTGGGAGATCCAAATCTATAAGCTGCATTATTTTCTGTAGAGATGCATCCATTTTTTAAAGCCCCGTTGGTCTCTGCATTGGAGGTAACTCTTCCGGTGGGCTTGCCATGAGTTCACCAACTGGGTTCACTATCATTGCACTTTCTGGCAGCATGGTTTTATTCCATCTTAGAAAATGTGATGCTTGGAACTTGGAAGTACTCCCAAAATCTTAGAAACAATATTTGAATAGGAAAATAGCACAGGAATGGGGACAGGTGGTTTGGAATAGGGAGAAGGGTTGAGAGCTAATAATGCATTCCCATGCAACTTAGTGATAAAACCATTCCTGTTGGCATCTATGCTTGTACACCATCTAATATACATGTTGCCCATACTTATATTCTTGGAGGTAACATTTCTTCAATCTGAGTGAGCCAGTTTGTTGTTCCTTCAATACTTGTTTGCCTGCCCCTATTTAATAAAATTTCTCATTAGTCACATGATTAAGGTGTAAATAATGAATGTTACTAATTTTTTGGTAGAACTCTTGCAAAAGCAATACAAAAATACTCTCTATATTTCAGAATAGAAAGTTCTTTCGAATCGGGTGGATGTTAATATACATAGGCAACTGTATGGATATCACAAACAACTTGTATTCATTTCTTTGGCATTATATGCCAATATTGTAAATTTAACATATCAATTTCTAATTTTGTTTGCTACACTAATTGCTAATTGGTGCAACATTCTGTATGTAGTGCATTGATTCCACTTGTTTTCATACTTAACGTGTGTCCCATATATTTTTGATAATGAACATTAGAATTGGCCTGGAGCACACTCAATGTTGCAATTGTCTTAAGCAAAGTTGTACTCTTTAGTTTCATTGACTAGTTTTCATCATTTTCCCATTTATATTAAGCTTTATAGTAAGGACCAGGCATGTTTTGAGGTTTCATAAAGTGAGAAGTGCCATGCAGAATTCCTCATGGTTGCAGCAATTGAAGTAAATTGGAAGTCCAGGACCTATAATGAAGAAAGAAACCTTGTCCATCCTTCTCATGGAGGATCACTTACTTCTAATAGTATTCAGAAAGAAACCTTGTCCATCCTTCTCATGGAGGATCATCACTTGCTTCTAATAGTATTCAGAAAGAAACCCTGTCCATCCTTCTCATGGAGGATCACATACTTTTAATAGTATTCAGCACTTCATAAGTTCTTAGTGTATACACTGTTTGCTCGAAACATGACATGTATTTTGTGAAACCAGGACTTTTCAATCAGTGAATATGTATGTTGATGTAAATATTAAGAATGATAGGTTGCAGTTTACTGTGTATGTCCATAGTATGGTCAGTATATCTACGAATTGGTCAACATTACCAGCCTCAGAGGTGAAGGCATAGAAGCCACGAGAACAGTGGACACATGGCCATGGATCCCCACCTACTGGTTATCAGGTTCACACCTGCCAGCACGACGGGTTACATCTGCTGGGGTTTAGACCTTCACGCATGGGACATTACAATCTTGGAAAATATTAGTAGGAATGGTACTGTCTTTTATCAGTCAGAAAAGTAATCTTCCGGAAACTAATAAATGTAATCCACTCCTTTTATATAATATGATATTTTATCCTTGTTCAAAAAAGTAAGAAGTTCCTAGAACACATCCTAGCGTTTATGCCTAATTCAGGGTTAGTTTGACTTGTTTGCTTTTACCATAAAAAAACTGAGCAACAGCATAAACATGTGAGAAGAAAGTTAGAGAGTTCAAAAACCTGGACTTGGCAAGCCTAAATTTTTACTTGTCCTTGGGACTTGGCAAAACCTTGGTCTATTAAAAAGTACAAAATTTGTGAACTTGAACTTGCAAAATACTGAATTTAGAGAACTAAAAGCTAGGTTTTTTCCTTAATTTACAGACCAAAAAAAGGGGAACAACACACATCATAGTGTAATATGATTATAAATTACAACTTTGTATAAATGTTGCTCACATTTCTCCTTCAATCAAAGATTCTTAGTGTTTGTGCAAGTGCTCTTTAATTGGATGGTAAAGATTCCTCTGGAGGAACAATATCATTTTCAAGCATATCATGATTATCCCATGAAGCCCCTCTTGACGCTTCTGCCTCTGTTAGTGCCCGTGCTTCTACATCCACCACCCATTCTGCTATTTCCCTCTCAAAATCAACAATCTCTTCTACAGAAAGCACGAGCCACACATTCTCGGAAGTCCAATGTGAATATCGATTGATGCCATCCAAGTCAATTGCTTTGTGAGTCATCTTTTCCTCCAACTTTTTGACATGAAGGCAATGGTTGTCCATGTACTACAAATAAATGAGATTATCCAATTTTACACACTTTTACGGCAATCTGTCGTACTTTTTCATGTGAATGGCCTCAAATGTGGTCCAATTGCACTTGCACCCTGAAGACAGTGTTGGCATAAGATGCAAATGGCAAGGCTTCAAAGCTTTGGTTTTTTTGCACCATAATCTTCCACTACAAATGTGCAAGGACAACATTTATAATTTACACTTGTGTTTATTAAACTTAGTTAACTTATTTGCTTTTTCACTTTGTTGTTGAGTCATTTTTCTTTGAATGCATAGAGCTGAAGAAAACAACCTCCCCTTTAAATCTGCAACTCATCCAAAATTGTGGCTCTAAGGGCTTTGGTGGGTGTCATTATCTCTATGCATGTGTTGAGGCCATTTATAACCTCCTCATTGATTTCAAAGGAATTGGAGAAGTAAAACTTCAAATTCAATTGATAGGCTATTGCATGCATGTGTTGAAGTTGTTTGTCCTACCTCTTGTCAATTATGTACCAGACAGGTATATGCTTTGTTTTGTTGAACCTATAGTAATGGATGGCTTCCTTGGCCTTGTCCATGGCCTCATATAGATAACCCATTGGGTTTTTTCGTCCATTCACCAAATGTAGAACTCTAACCAAAGGTTCTACCACCTGAACAAAATACTTAAATTAAAAATAAAAAATAAAATTTGAATGAATAAATGAAAAATAAATGAGAAACATAAAGGAGTTGATTACTTTGTAAGCTATTAAATATTAAGTTAAATGCTACTTAGAGGATTTTTTTGTGCTCTTGGTAAACACAGTATAAAAAATGGTTTTCACAACCCTTTCCTCTTAGACCTTCTTTGAGTAAGGAGAAACCACCCACGTAGTGCTCACAAACATCTACATAAGAGTCATTAGTGAAACTGAAATGCTTTGTATTGTGATGAAGTTGGTTGGAAATCATATGGCTTCCAATCATGCAAGGCTCCTCATAGACTATTTTCGACACACATCGCCCATTTCGTAAATGGGGACCCCCTGTTTTCGCTTTTTGCCTCGTTGTTGCAGTTGCATGTCACTTGTCTTTTTACAATGAGGTCATCATTTTGAGGGTTCCAAGTCAGTCAGTCTGCCGAGAGTCATCTGAGCCAAGTCAAGAATCCATGCTTGAATCAGCGCGTAAACGCCACCATCGTGATTAGAAGGCCTGGGAGGCGAAGATCGACTGTCGTTTCAGTCAAATCCGACACTTCCAAATTTTTAGGGTTTCTCACCCCGGGCCCCCTATTTTTTAGGACCTACTTTTTTGGCACTTTTGGGCAATTCTGGGATCCCTATTTTTTAGGGTCTATTTTTGGAAAGTTGCTATTTTTGGAAAATTTCTATTTTTGGAAAGTTCCTATTTTTAGAAGGGTCCCGAGTTCTGAAAACGCACTCAGAAGTTCAAAAAACTCAATAGATCTCTCAGAAAATCGAAATGAAAATTTTGAAATTTTTTCGAAAAATCTGGAAAATTCGTTCAAAAATGGTGAGAAATTCTGGAAAATTACAGAGAAATCTGGTAAATAGCACTAAAAATGGTTGAAAATTTGACGAATCAGTCAAGAAATCCAAGCAATTCATGGAAAAATCTGAGAAACTCATCGGAAATCTGAGATAATGACTGAACATTCATGGAGAATCTGGAAATTCATGAGAAATCTGGGCAAAACTGAACATCTATTCATGGAGAAAACTGAGATATTCGCCTAAGTATGGAAGACTTTCAGCTCACAGTCAATGGTGAAGCTTCAGCCAAGCAATCAATGGCACAAAAATCTGAGCAATGGCCAACAAAGTAATGAAGTCCACCCTTGGAAATGTCCAAGTCAAATGAGCCAATGGCCAGACCATCAGCCAAGTCCGCCCTGCATGTCCAAAAGGTTGATGAAGTCCGCCATGTGCAAGAGGGATGTCCAAAAGGTCTCTAAAGTCCGCCACACTTGTGCCAAACAGCTTTGAAGTCCGCCAGCAGTTAAGGGGGATATCCTAAAGGCTCATGAAGTCCGCCATCTTCAAGAATGCACATCCAAAAGGGTCCCAAAGTCCGCCATATGAAAGAAGGGATGTCCAAAGTGCTTCTAAAGTCCGCCTAGCACCAAAAGGCACGTCCAAAGAAGGCTAGAAGTCCGCCAGCAGTTAAGGGGGATATCCTAAAGGCTCATGAAGTCCGCCATCTTCAAGAATGCACATCCAAAAGGGTCCCAAAGTCCGCCATATGAAAGAAGGGATGTCCAAAGTGCTTCTAAAGTCCGCCTAGCACCAAAAGGCACGTCCAAAGAAGGCTAGAAGTCCGCCATCTTCAAAGGGAGACATCCCAAAGACCTTCAAAGTCCGCCCATGTGCATGAAACTCGTCCAAAATGCTTGAGAAGTCCGCCCTTAAAAGGTGGGACTTGGCTGAAAGTCAAGTAAAGTCCGCCTAGGCATGTAGAAGAAGGAAAAATCAAAATTTTCACTAAGTGTTGGTACCCAGCAAAGAGAATTTCGAAAATCTGCTAAGTATGAGGGCCTAAAAAGGGTGGAAAACTGATTTTTTTTTTTTTGGCTAAGTGTTGTGATATTTCCAAAGAGACAAATGCTAAGAAGCTAAGAGGTCCGCCCTAGAAAAGAGGGACGTCCAAGATGCATATCCAAAGAGGAAGGAAAGTCCGCCATGCACTTGAAGAGGTTGGCAAGATGTCAAGGAAGGTCCGCCATACACTTGAAGAGGTTGGCAAGATGCCAAGGAAGTCCGCCCAAGATGATAAGATGGTAAGATTTTTGGCTAAGTGTCAAGGCCAAATCCAAAGAAAAGTTCTAAAATTCGCCTAAGTATAGAGGCTAATGGATGGAAAATGAAGACGTTGGCTAGACATCCAGACATTTTTGAGATGACAAATGCTAAGCTTGAAAGGGCATGTGCTAAAGAACGTCAGGATATGGCAAGGAATGAAACGGAATATGCCTAAAAAAGAGGCAAAATTTGCCTAAGTATGGAGAAAATGTCGAGAAATTGCCAACTTTGACCCAGGAAAAATGCGCAAGGCAGGGAGAAAAGAAGGACCGTCCTTGGTCAGAGGGAGGAAGAATATGTCAGACATCAAGGAAAGTCGCCTAACGAAGACATTCGGACAAGGATTTTGCCTAGAAAAATTCGACTGAGCAAGGAAATATTTGACTTTGGCAGAACAAATTAGGCTCAGTGCAAAGGAAAATCTCGCCTCGGCAAAGCAAAATAAGGATCTGGCAATGAAATTTTCGACGGAATGGCTTAAATTTTGGTTTGGCTAGACGAAATTGAGGATAAAATTGGAAGATACACTCTTAGCCAAGAAAAATGAAAGGAAAATCGAAATAGCCATGGGTCGAAGACGAACGGGTTGGAATAAATTAAAATATTTTAATATTTTATTTTCAATGCCTTGGACAAAATGAAGTTTGCCAGAGATGTTTTGGAGGAAAATAATTTGTGCCGGCCAGAGATAAAATCCGAAGGGCAAAATTAAATTCACCATGGCTTCAGGAGAGAGAGTGGTAAAAATTCAGGAGAGAGAAAATCTGAATTTGTTTATTTTATTTCTTGCAGGTGGATGACGACGCGAGGCGAGTCTTCACAGAAGAAGCAAAGGCATGGAATGGAGGCAAGTCTGCTTCAAGCCAGATAGAGTGAAGACAAAGGATGGCACAAGCACGAGAAAGTCTGACTTTGCCCAAGCTCAGCATGTCCAAACCTTTTCCGACTTTGCTTGGAGAAGGTATGTCCAGACATCCATAAGATCCGCCAAGTACAATGGCAAACATGATGCAAAGTCCGATCTAGACCAAGAAAAGAAATGTCAAAGTGTTGAGAAAGTTCGCCCCAGCCTAAAGAAAAGATGGTGAAACCACTAGCAAATCCGACTTTGCTCAATTGAGAAATGGCACAAGCATGATAAAGTTTGACTTATCCCCAGAGATGTTTGTCCAAAGTGGCTTGAAGTCCGAATTAGGCTAAGAGAGAAAACGTCCAAGCTCATATGAAGTCCGCCCAAGGAGAGGACGAGAAAATTGGCTAGAAGAATTCACTAAGTGTTGGACGGAAAACATGAAGGATGAAGAGGAGTAAAGAGGAAATGAATAAAATCCTTGTCCAGAGATGGAATTTGTCCTACATAGCACAAGCCAGATTCAGAATTGAAGGCAAATCCACAGGCAAAGTTCGTTCGAGCATGGTGTTGAATGGTCCAGATGATGTTACAAAATGGAATTGAATAGCCAAAATTTGGCTAAGTATGGGAAATACTTCACAGAGGAAATTCCAATTTCCTCCATTGTGGCGAAAGCACAAAGGCATTCTTCTCCAAATTCTAGACACTTGAAAGGAATCCAAGATCAAAGTTAGGAAGGAACAAGCACAACAGATAGAGTCATCGGCAGGGAAAATATTCTAAGGCAAGTGCGTGGAAGAAAAACGAAGCAACCAAGGAAGACATCCAGCACGCTGAGGTGGCGCCTCGTCATCTTCCAACCAATCAAATTGTTCCAAATCAACATATAACAACTTTCTATTTTATTGTTGATTTATATTTAGCAAAAGGGACAAGTGTCCTCAAATGAAAATTTCTCATTGGTCGAAAGTGACAAACCCTAATTAGGGTTTTATTTTGTAATCTCGGCCGTTGATTTGAAATCAATCTTGGCCATTGAATTGTAATTGGGGAGCCTATAAATTGAGCTCGCCCCCTCATTTGTAAGGTGGAGACCTGTTATGTATATTGTCGCATTGAGACTATTTTGAATGATAAAAGCTCTTGAGCATGATTTGCCTTGAATCACTTCTTATTGTTGAATAGTAAGCGAGGTTGCATATTATCTTCCACCATAGATTAGAATTAAAGTTAGCTTAGATAGAATTTGCTTTGAAAGTTGTTAAATTGAATGAAAGATTGATCGTATCGACTCATTGGTGAAGTGTAGCTCATACTTTCTTCGGATGGATGATTTTCATCCGATGCGTAAAGTTAGCCTGAGCTCCTAAGTGTGGAAGCCTAACTTCAACCTTATCTGAGGTTTGAAAATTATTCTCACAAACCCCTTGAAGATTGCACCCACTTTGCGTATGTTGTCCTGCAGGAGGCGAAACAAAGTGTGGTTTATTTCGCTTCACCAAGTCCTTACTGTCTCTTGATTTCTTAGGCTTAGACTAGATTCTCTAAACCCTATTCTTTTTGCCATTTTTTTGAGATCCACAATTGAAAGTCCTAATTGAGAACCTACAAAGATAAATTTCCTAAGTCCCTAGCTTGTGCAGACTTTCTACGTAAGTCCCCTTGTTCATTACCAGCAAATCACAACGACCACTGAACTTATCCACACGTCGAGACCCGACAAAAGAAACCTTGGAATCGCCATATGATCTTCTCGCAATCTTAGCATATGCGGTGGTTTTTCAAGAGAGGATAAAGTGTCTTTGGACATTTTTATTCTGAGTGTTTGGTGGATGATAAAACACACACCAACATAGAATTGGCGCTAGAAGGAGGGCTTGACGCGAACAACTTAGTACAATTTCAGGTCATATCAAATTTTTCATCTGTGGGGATAATCTTGGAGACTTTTTACCCTCCTCCCCGCGCTCAACATAGAATTGGCGCTAGAAGGAGGGCTGAACAAAGAAAGGACGAACTATTCCAAGGAGGGCTTGAACATTAGGTTGTTTTCACAAGTAAGGAAATTCAGCCGGAAGGAGCCAGTATGAGCTTTGAAATGCCAAATCAGAGATATGTTAGATCTCTTTTATATCAAAAAATCCAAAAAAAGTAAAAAAAA